>JAPKLY010003853.1:0-16867 GCA_026898435.1 Prunella vulgaris
ATTAAAACGTGCAAAAATACGAAAATAGCCCTGAAATTATGGAATTTTGGAACTGCTGCCGAACGTGAACTGGAGGGTTGCCGATCGTGATCGGCAGAGAGTTCGCGCGCTTTGTCCAACTGCCGAACCACAACTGCACTGTTGTCGATCACGATCGCGCGCGACGTTCTCTGCCGTTCCAGAACAAATCCGCGCGATCCGCGTTGACGTGCTGCCGATCCAAGAAGACTTCATGCCGATCCCACTCCTTAGCTCGGGTCATGCTTGACTCTCCTCGTTTTTGTCATATCTTGAGTTATAGGACTCCGATTAACTTGATTCTTCTTTCATTGTGACCCCCTCTTCAAGCTCTTCGACATGGAACATTAATTTATTCATTTGGGCAAACTCCAGATTTCCGAACTTTTCTCGATCTTGCTCGTTTCTTCCCCATTTTGTTCGTTTTTATCTATAAACACAACTTTCTAGCCAAAAAGGATTAATAGCACAATATATACCATATTAGGGTTAAATATGAACATAAGCACACCAAAAGCATATAGAAATGAATACAAAAACATGCAATTATGACCCTAATCACACCCCAAACTAGATTGTTGCTCGTCCTCGAGCAACGAAGCGATAAGATAGGGGAATAATTGTATGTATTAAGCGTTAAGCACAAGATCAATGTCATAGAATCATCACTCAATATCTAGCAATCTAAAATACAATATCATCCAAATAACTATCGAAATCAAATCAATAAACATATTGTCAAGTCAATGAGTCATAATCCTCTCAAGATATGTGTTTCACTCAACCCTCAAGTGTTTATGCTTTCTCGTACCTCACACAACATGTAAATACTACCATAAGCTTGGCTCAAGTCTCAAATTCTCCACCACTTGAAATGACAAATCAATCACACATCATTGAGGACTTTTTAAAGGTTGTAGTGTTGGCTCTTTGGTAGGGAAGGATCATATGGATAATAGTGACTAAGTATGATTAGTAAAGCATAGAAGGAATCATCATGTAGATCATCTCTTTATACAAATAGCAATCTCATCTTCATGCTTTTTTCAAAATCACACTTCTAAACATCAATCTTTCCTTTGCAAGATTGTGAACATACTCACAACACTTTGGTCAAACTTGACCAATTTTTCATGAAAAGTCAACCTTTTTCTTTAAAGCTCTTTTAGCACTTGCCTTTGCACATTTTTGCATCAATCCTTGCATATTTGAATATCTTCCCACCTTGGCCACCCATTTCTTCATCATATTACCAATCTTCCTTCCTTCTTTTCACTCTACTAATAATAAGGACAAGAGAGTTCCAAAAAGGAAGGAAAATGGCTTAAAGTGTGGTTAGCCAAAGGAAAGGTCAATAGGCACAAAATGGTGAGCAATGGATAATAATATCAAGGTAGGCTCATAGGGCAAAGTGACTCAATATAAAACCAAAAGATGGCCTCAAATCATATCATGTGAAATCAATATATAATGTAACCTCAAACAAGACTCAAACCAAGTTCTAGAGTATAATACGCATGTGTGGAACTCACATCAAAGAAAATCATCCGTTCAAGATTGAAACGGGCATAATTGGCTCAAAACTCACGGGTATAGGGTGATCATGACTCATATCATATAAAAAATGCCCATATAATCAAAATCTCAAGTATCATGAAATCAAAAGTATCAAAGATCAACAAAAATTAAGCAATAATTCCACTACACTAATCAAGACTTTCAACTCATTCACACAACGATAAACATATCTTATGCATTCACTACTAAAAAATAAGCAACAAAAAATAAAAAATACAAGCAAAACAAGAGCTCATCAACACATTAAGCATCAAAGCCTATGAATATTTCCACAAATAATAGCATTGTCATGAGAATGACGAAACGATCACACCCCCCAAACTTTTTTGGACCATAAGTCTAAAAAGTTTGGCAAAAGAGTGGAGACATGAATCATGCAATGCACAATAAGGCACAATACACAATCAATCATCAAAAATCTAAAGCAAAATATCAAACATCATCAATACGCAATATCACCCCCCCAAACTTGGCTATGCTAAGTGTTGATAGAATTTCTTAATCGTGTTCGTTTATATGGCTTTATAGCGGATTAATTCTACCAAACAATAATCTTATGATTTTGTGTTCTTGGGGAGGGAAGATGATATATATAGAGAGAGAATTGAGTTTAGAGAGAGAAAGTGTAATGTAGGAAATGTATTAGAATTGTATTAAAAATTGTGTGAATAGTACAAGAGAGATCTTCTTTATAGGTGTGCGAGTGTGAGACGGCACCTTACGAGCCTATTCGGCTTCCGGTGTTGACGAAGGTCTGTAACCTTCGTCCTGGTCCCTTACATCGTGCCTCATCCTACTACAATGCCTTAGACTAGATGGGCCTCATTAAAAACCTCGCCGTAAACCACCCTAGTGGATAAACCGGACGGAGGGAAAAAGAGCACAACCATCGGGGTCCTATTGGCTAAGAGGCGAGCTCCTGGGCGAGCTCGGAGGTGGGCTCCAGAGGTTCGGGCGAGCTCGGGGGTGAGCTCCAGTGCTTTGCATGGTTTACGAGTGTCGTGCGATGATGGATCTCGGCGAGGTCCTCATGGGGGTAGGGGCGAGCTCCTTTAGGCGAGCTGCGCAGGTGAGCTGCCCCCATGTGGGCGAGCTCCACACCTCCGCGGATCCGGGTGAGCCCTGGTGACCTGCCAAACCTTGGTGATTATCCACATGCTAATTGTGTTAGTTCGCCAGGCAAATATTTGCCCCCCAGCTCGCATGCATCATGACTTCGTCAAATGTACAGGCGAGCTGGAGAACTTGAAACTCGGCGAACTACCTTTGGGCGATTGCCGAGCTAGCAGGCGAGCTCGGCCAGGGCGGCTGTTTCTGGCCAACGTGGTGCGGGAATCCAGGAGTCATGCATGCCTTTTGAGGCCTCGGTTCCCGCCCACAATCATGTCAACTTTCAAATCTTTTGCAAATAGGTCCCTGTACTTCCCGGATATTGCACCTCGCCCCGACGTCTATAAATAGGGGGAAGTGGATCCATTTTCCCACTTTCTGCATTTTTGAATTCTCAGAGCTTTCCCGGCGACTGATTTTTCTTGCGTTCGATGGATTTTCAAAGGCTCTTCAAGGTAGGATACGATCTTTCTCCCATTTTCTTCTGCCTTTTACTTGATTTTCCTTTCGTCTCTTCGGGCTCCCTGAACTATACCGTACCGTGACTTTGGATTATTGGACTGTGCCGAAAACCCCTTGGACTTCTCTGAGACAATGTCGACACACTCTTCGAGTAGGACCTTTTCGGACCGAAACCCTGAGAAACGACCAATAATTGAGGATGAGCCTCCTCGGGTTCCGTATGTAGAGATCGGCTCCAGCTCTGAGGTGACCTCGGCAGCTCGCCAGGTCTCCGGCAAGCTGCCAGGCGAGCTGCATCCCGATCCGGAGGAAGGAGCCTCTAGCACCGTGTACCGCGAGGTATGGGAGGAAGGCGACGAGGTCGCCCAAGAGGAAAGAGTTGCCAGTGGCAACGAAGGACCTGAGGAGGTTGATGAGGGCATCGCCAAGGTCGGCGGGGAGAGTGGCAACCTAGAGGATGTTACGCTTGAGTGGTTCCGTCGCATTGGTTTCCCGGAACCCCAGCTGGTTGAACATCAGGTCCCTGCCCAGGTCGTCCATCCATTCGACTGGGGCGAGTATATCGCCGAGTATGCGGCGAGCTTTCCCTGCCCGGACCTGGTACACCCCGCTGACCCCACCGATCTAGAGAAAGTCATCCCGTCCGATTACAAGGCTGGCGAGGTGGTGAGCCTCATTGATGAGTGCGACCTGCCCATCATACGCAGGGAGTATCGCATCCCACTCGACATCTTCATGTATGCTCCAATGAAGAATGAGCGGGCCGATGCGCCTCCTGAGGGGTTGACTGCTTTGAACGTCGATGTTCTAAGGGCCGGGCTTACGTTGCCATTGCACCCGATCATCGGCCGATACCTCGCCGACAATAATTTGGCCATCACTCAGCTCACCCCGAACTCATGGAGCAACCTTCTCGCCGCTTTGTCCATCTTTGGATTGGAGGGCTACGAGAACGCGACGACCTCGACGGACCTGGGCTAGCTCTTCACCGTGACCAAGAGGGCGCAGGATGGCGCGGGATATTATTATCTGAAAGCTCGCCCAGGGGAAAAATTTCTCGGGGACCTGCCAAATAAAGTCCGTGACTGGAAGAAGCAGTTTTTCTTCATAGGTGGAGACTAGCGAGCCTCCATCACGTACCACGGGCGAGGTGACCGTATTCCCACTCCGTAGGGATACGGTGAAGCCAGCAGTAGGTCGCCTATTTCTGTGTGTGTGGGTTGAATTAGATATACTAATTCTAATTTTCTTTCTTTTTGCAGTTCCGAAGCGTCACAAGTCCAGCAGGGGCAAGCCCAAGGCATCGGTTGAGTTCGACGTGGTGCGTGCCATCTGCTGTTTGAGAAGCGAGAAGGATAGGCAGGTCGCCCACCTGTGCATGCACCATTACTTGCGGCTTGCCGGACTCCTCACACTGCCACACCACCTCGATATCCAAGGTCCCGGGCTCCCAGGTTTATAACTCTTCGGAGCTCGCCTATGGGGGGTGTAGTTCGCCCATCATGCTGACATTTTCAATTTTTGTGCAGGTGGTAGCTTCGTCGCTATTCCGATCGCTGAGGTCCCCGATGCCTATCAGCTTGTTAAAGAGCGCTTTGAAATGGGCCCACCTCGCCCTAACAGACTCACCCCACCGTCTGTGCTCGCGTTGGAGGCGAGCAAGGAAGCAGAGCTCGCCTCTAAGAAGGGCGAGGTAGGAGGGTCGGGGACCCAGAAAGAAAAGGTTAAGGCCCCCAAGAAGTCCAAGCCTAAGGCTGCGGAGGTCGCTCGAACCAGCCGAGGTGTGGGGCGAGCTGTCGTCTCCTCCGAGCGAGGTCGCGGGAAAAAGGGGCCCCAAAGAGGCGAAGGATCCCGAGCGGGCGAGGAGGATCCCCCAGCTCGCAAGAGGACCAGGTACATTGGCCTGGTTGATGTGGATTCCGACCGGGCTGAGAGGGCCTCAGTGAGGTCCGAGCAGGGGGGCTCCGCTCAATCCACTGCCCCGCTGGCGGCCACGCCCATCCGGAGCTCGCCCCCCTCGCCATCTCTATTTGGGGTGCAAACTAACGATGACACGCTCCTGGGTTGGGACCCCGACCGAGCTCAGTAAGTAGCTCGCCCTGTCGATCCTCATCGCTTATTACCTCTTATTTTTCTAACATTTTATTTCTGTTTTGATCTCGCAGTTATGCCCCAATCGCCTTCCCGAATCGGCATGAGGCCCTGCATGCCTTCGAGCGATCTCGCTCCCTAAAATCGATGCGGAGCCTCCATCCGGGCCTAGTCCGGAACACTGTGAGCGAAATGCCGAGGCATTGGACGGCTCCGCTGGTGGTGACCATCAACAACCAGGACTTGAAAGAGAACCTCCTCCTCTCGGCTCACCACGCGAGTAGATTAATGCTCGCCAACCAGAGGCTTTCTAGCAGGTCGTCGAGCTGGAGGCAGGTCGCTCCGACAGAAACAAAAGGATGTTGGCCTTGGCGGACACTGCTGACAAGGCGAAGAGGCAGGCTCAGCTCGCCGAGGAAAGGGCCGAGGCATCTTTGGCCGCCGAGCAAAACGCCTTGCAGCAGCTCGAGAACGTTCAACGCCGGCTCGCCAGGCTCGAGCAGGAGACGGAGGCGAGAATAAAAGCCAAGGAAGATGAGCTCACCGCCCAGCTCGCCCAAGAGGTCGGCAACCACGGGATCACGAAGAAGGACCTCCCACTGCAGCGGGGCCTGGTGAAGAGCTCCAACGCCGAATGTGAAAGGCTAAGAGGCGAGCTGGAGGCGAAGGCCAACGAGGTTACCGAGCTGCGGAATGTTGCTTCCTCCTCGCCGGATCTAGCGGCCGTGAAGGCCGAGGCCTCTGACAAAGGATGCGTCCAATGTTATGCCGAGGTTTTGCGAACTCTTTGGTGGGCTTGAGCTTACAAGGACGACGAGGTCGAGTCGGTTGTGGGTGACTTCAATGCCTACCTGGACCGGGTTCCCTTTCCCGATGGCGCCGAGCTGGATATCGGCGACCTCCCCGAGCTCGGCTTTCCCCTAGACTTCGTACCGGACCGCTTTCAAATCATCAAGACAGTCGAGGTGACGGAGCTGAACCTTGGCGAGGCAGAGGAGGTCGCTCGCGAGGAGGATCGCGTCCCCCTCACTGTCGAGCAACTGCAGGAGGCTTGTGGGGATGCTATGCTGAACTTGGGCGAGTTCGATGCCAGCGGGCTAACTGGTAATATCACTTCCGAGGCCGAGCTCACCATTCCCGCTACCCAGGTCGCCCCTGCCCCTACCGAGGTCGCTGCTGATGTGCCTACTGCCGCCGCTGCTCCCGACACTTAGGCCTTTTTTCCCTTGCTTTCTAGAATAGCTTTTTTATTTCTCAACTCGTAGTAGGTCGCTAGGCTCCATAGCTCGCCTAGAAGGAGCTCTTTTTGTAATCTTCTGTTTTTGTTTAAGTAGATGCAGCTCGTCGGGCACGTGCAGCTCGCCCAGAAGGAGCTTTTTATAGTTCAAAGATGGCTAGCTAGTCGGCCTTTGTGGCTAGCAACACTTCAAACACTTAGGAATTTTCAAGTATTTTTGCCTTGAAAATTTCCTAAGTGTCTTTTGGAAAGAAAGCGAGCATTTTTTGTCCAACTCTTCGCACTTCATTTTTGCGCTTCTACGTTATAATTTTCAAAATAGCTCTTTTTTATTTATTTTTCTGGTACATAACTGTTCGTCTTATTCTACTTTGAGAAGCGAATCGTTCGTTTTACTTCACTTATGAATACGAATTGTACCTCTGTTTTGAGAGCGCGTATTCTTCGTCTTACACCACTTAGGGCCGCGAATTGCTCGTCTTAGACCACTTAGGGCAGCGAGCTGCACTTCGATTGATTCACGAATTTTTTAACTTATGGCAGTAGGTGCTTAGCAACCCTTTAAGAAGGGTACCTTCGCGACCTTGGGCACTTTGGCCTTTGGCTTCGAGCTATTTAATTACAATGCCTGGGACCTTGGTCCTTGCGCATTGTGGATTTTCGAGTATGTGGGCGAGCTGGGCTTGGCGAATTCCCCTGAGCAGTGGGCGACCTGATGCAGCTCGCCTGATTGGAGAGCTGCACAGTTCCAAACACTTGGAATTTTTCTGAACTTCTCTGACTTTACAAATTTTCTGATTTTTTGTAGCAACGTAATTTACATTGGTTGTCATCAGCATTCTTGATGCTAACCTTCGACTAGTCTATTACAGAATCCTAGTCTATTAGTAGAACTTTTTCAGGTGGGCCGCACTCCATGTATATGACGAGGCGTTGCCTTCTGCGTCTTCAAGGTCATAAGTGCCGTTCGGCCAAGCTGCGGTGACCCGGAACAGTCCTTCCCAGTTCGAACCGAATACACCTGGTGGGGCCATCAACTTCTTTTTCAACACCAGGTCTCCGACTTTGAATTTTTGGTCTCGGACCTGAGAGTTGTAATACTTTTCTGCTCTGCGCTTGTAGGTTGCTTTCTTCATTTCTGACGAGGCTCTGGTCTCTTCGATCAGATCCTTCTCCACTGCCAAGGCCTCATCATTCTTTTCTTCATCGTACCCTACCACCTTCCAAGTCTTGTTCTGGACCTCGACCGGGACCACGGCCTCAGTCCCAAATGCTAGGGCAAATGGGGTCTCTCCGGTGCTGGCCCTATAGGAAGTTCTATAAGACCATAGGACCTCCGGGAGTTCATCTGCCCAGCTCCCTTTCTTCTCCTCGAGGTAGAACTTTAATATGTGTTTCAGGATTTTGTTCACCGCCTCGACCTGGCCGTTCGACTGTGGGTGGTAAGGAGTTGAGTAGTGCTTCTTGATGTTCCATGAACTGCAGAAGTCCCTTAACTTATGTCCATCGAACTACCTTCCATTATCAGTGATGACCGACTGCGGGAGTCCAAATCTGCAGATCAGGTTTTTCCAGATGAAGCCGATAATCCTTTCTTGGGTTATTTTTGTGAGAGCTTCGGCCTCAGCCCACTTAGTGTAGTAGTCTACTGCTACAACAGCAAACTTTACACCGCCTCTACCAGGTGGAAATGGGCCGATCAAGTCGATTCCCCATTTCGCGAAAGGCCATGGGCTGAAAACCGACTTCAGCTGGTTGACTGGGGAGTGGATGTTAGGTGCTAAAAGTTGGCACTTTCGGCACCTTCGAGCGAAGCTGATGGCATCCTTGCGGAGAGTGGGCCAGTAGTAGCCCTGCCTGATCGTCTTATATGCCAATGCTTGCCCCTCAGCGTGACTCCCACAAATCCCTTAGTGAATTTCTTCTAACACTTCGGACCCCTGCTTCTTAGTTAGGCACTTGAGTAGGGGTAGAGAGAATCCACGTTTGTAGAGTTGGCCATCCAGCAGCGTATATCTGGCAGCTTGCTTTACTAACCGGCTAGCTTCCCAGGTGTCCACGGGGGTTGTTCCGTCCGTTAAATATTTTTGGATTGGAGTGCACCAATCTTCACCATCTTCACTGTCCTCCTGCCCCCCACTCGAGGTTTGATTTATATTGTAATCGAACGTCGAGGGGTTTTTTAGGGTGGTGATTACAACCTCCGTGAATTCGGCTTCGCCGTTGCTAGTAGCTAGCCGGGCTAGAGTATCTGCTTGTGTGTTTTCTAGCTGCGGTATGTGATTGATGTAAACCTGCGTAAACATCGAGATCAGATGTGCGGCTATCTTTTGGTAGGTCATCATCTGCTGGTCTTTTGCTTCATATTCCCCCCAGACTTGGGATATTATTAGCTGGGAATCTCCGAAAACTTGAAGATTGGTTGCCCCCACAGCTAATGATAGCCTAAGTCCTGCTATCAACGCTTCATACTCCACCTCGTTGTTGGTTGCTCGAAAGTTGAACCGGATTGCAGAGGTGAAGACTTATCTGTCCGGGCTGATCAGGACCACGCCGGTGCCTGCTGCTACGCTGGTTGATGATCCGTCAACGTAGAGATGCCGCGGAGCTGCACGCCCCCTCGTCGGATCTTTTGGGAAAGTTAGCTCGATAATGAAGTCGGTAAGTGCTTGTCCCTTGATCGCTGTTCGGGGTGCGTAAGTTATACCGTATTGGCTGATCTATAGTGACCATTTCAGCAGACGTCCGGCGGTGTCTGGGCGCTGTAGTATTTGACGTAGTGGGAACGTTGTCAGCACCTCTACCGGGTGGTCAAAGAAGTAAGGCCTCAATTTTCTAACACTCATCACTAGTGCATAAGCCAGCTTCTCTGTTGGGGTGTACCGCAACTCAGCTTCGTGCAAGACTTGGCTGACGTAGTATACTGATAGGTATTTTTTGCCTCTTCTCAGACCAGGACGGAGCTGATGGCTACCTCCGACGCGGCTAGGTATATGTACAACTTCTCTCCAGGTATCGGCTTTGACAGGACCTGTGTATCTGTCAGGTATGTTTTGATGTCTTCGAAGGCTCGTTGGCATTCACTTGTCCAGACGAAGTGATTTTTGAGGTGGAGCTTGTTGGCTTTGGCCGCCTCTTTGTACCTCCGTGTGTTTGCCTTAATCGCCTCGAAGAACGGACGATTTCGGTCACCGGACCTGGAGATGAATCTGTTCAGGGCTACCATGCACCCCGTCAATCTTTGAACCTTTTGCACGGAGTCGGGGACATCCATCTTGATTATGCATTGGACCTGCGTTGGGTTGACCTCGATTCCTCGTTGGCTAACTAGGTGCCCCAGGAACTTTCCGGAGTGCACACCGAAGCTGGTCTTTTTGGGGTTTAACTTCATGTTGTAGTGGCGCAGTATGTCGAAGGTCTGTGTTAGGTGGTCCAGGTGGTCCTCCTTTCTCAGACTCTTGACAACTATGTCATCTACGTACACCTCCATGGATTCGCCAATGTGATGGTCGAACATTTTATTCACCAACCTTTGGTAGGTGGCTCCGGTGTTGATGAATCCGAACGGCATCCTTTCCCAGCAATACATATTCTTGTTGGTGTAGACGGCTGTATGTTCCTGGTCATCTGGGTGCAAAGCTATCTGGTGGTAGCCCGCAAAAGCATACATGAATGTCATCATCTCATGGCCTGCAGTGCTATCTACCAACTGATCGATGTGAGGCAGTGGGAAGTTGTCCTTCGGACATGCTTTATTCAAGTCTGTGAAGTCAATGCAGAGTCTCCACGTCCCGTTGTGTTTTTTCACCAGGACGGGGTTCGCGACCCACTGCGGACACAAGGCTTCCTTGATGAGCTTGTTGTCCAATAACTTCTCCACCTCAACAGTTAGAGCTGCGTATTTGTCTGGTCCATACTTTCTTCGTTTTTAAAGTACGGGTCTCCTCGTCGGGTCCATGTTGAGTGTGTGGCAAGCATGTTCCAACGGGATCCCTGTCATGTCTTCGTGGGACCAGGCAAACACATCCAGGTTGGTCATCAAGAACAGCTCCATCCTCGACCGGTACGGTTCAGGTAACTCAGAACCTATGAAAAGTTCTAAGTCCCTTTCCGGGTCCACCGGGAGTGCCGTCAATTCCTCCATGGGGGGTGGCTTTTCTCTTTTGGCTTTTCCACCTTGGGTCGCTGATGAACTCGTCCCACTCCTCTTGTGACATCTGCGCTGGTTCGTGACCTATGTGTGGTTCGAGGTCATCGGGTTGGCTTTTAGCTTGGGCGGGTCCATCAACTGTTAGTACCTCCGGTGTTCTGCCAACTTGGGATGGTGTGGTGACCTGGGGAGTTGGTTCGACGTCCATTGGTGTTGGTTCTTGATCTCCCGCAGGTCCCCCATCTTGGGCTTCATCAACCACCTCCATGGGAGCAGGTTGTTGTTCCTGTGCAGGTCCCGACCCTTGCGCAGGTCCCAACACTTGGGTTTCTTCCAAATCCTCCGTTGGTGTCGGTTGTGTGTCTTGTACAGGTCCTGTGCCTTGGTTGATTTCCGACAAATCGCCTACCTCCATCATCTCAGTTTCGACCGAGATGACGTCTAGGATGTTTGGCTCGTCCGTCAGGATCTGTACGTCCTCTTCGAGGATGTGGACCTGCGTAACAGACTTTCTGACCCGGCCGTCTTTGACTTGGAGTAAACACTCTTGGGCCTTTTTCTGGTCACCTTTAATAGTTCCGGCACCTTTTGGAGTTAGGAATTTCAAACAGTAGTAGTAGGTCGAACATGCCACTTTGAATTCATTAATAAACGGGCGGCCAAGGAACCCGTTGTAGGAGGACTGCTGGTCGACAACTAGGAAATCTATGAGCCTAGTCAGTTTCCTTTCGGGGTCCTCAGCCGATACAAGCTGGACGCTCAACCTAACACTACCTAGGGGGACGGTTACAACTTCTCCGAACCCCACTATCCTAGCGTTGCTAGGTTCCAGATACGACTCAAAATCACCTAAGGCACCTAAGGTGGATTTGAAGAGAATATTGGTGAATGCGCCGGTGTCCATAAGTAGTCTGTGAACTCGGACTTTCATGATATTGGCGGTTATCACCAACGAGTCGTTGTGGGCATCAGTACCCCCTCCAGGTCCGCCGAGGAAAATATCAGCTCATCAGTAAGCTGTGAGACGGACCTGGGGCCGGAGCTGCCTTCCTGGACTTAGTTTATGGCCCGGATTTCGGCCTTCCTTTTTCTCTTGGATATGGAGGATCCCCCTCCTAGAGACCACCGGCAGCTCCGATCTCCTCCTCGAGAACTAAGAGTTCCCGGGTGGGCTCCATGTTTTGCTGAGGTTGGGGAGGTGCCCTCCGCCTGTTCTGGGGACCAGGTTGGTCCGCTTCCTCTTCCTCATCATCGGAGGTAGCTCTCCTCTCGAACCTTGGCCTCTTAGCTGGGGCCTTCTTCACGAACTCGGCCAGCTTCCCCTCCTCATAAAATTTCCAGAGTTGTTTGAGGAGGTCTCGGCATTCGCTGGTAAAGTGGCCGATGGCCTGATGGTAGGCACAGAATTTGTTGGGGTTGAGCTTCGTGCGGTCCTGGCGGATCCGCCTCGGCTCCTCCAGCAGGGCCTTCTCTTTAACAGCCGTAAAGACGTGGTCGCCGGAGACAGTGAGGACCTGGCTGAGCTTCTCCTTAAGCTCGTCCCCTTCGCCGAAGGCCTTCAAGTTCCGGGGGGCTTTGTATGCACCCCCGGACTTCTTCCCGTAGGGTTTTTTCTCTTAGTGGGCACCAACTTCTTTGAGCAGTGCCTCTTTCATGGCCACGAACACCCCCGCCTTACGACGAAATTCGGTGTAAGTGTTGGGACATATGAGGTGCATCTCCTTCCAGAGGTCAGTTCCCTTCTTGAGCCCGGCCATCGCTGCGATGACCTTGGTGTCCTCGCTCACCGGCTCGTCTTCCAGTAGGATTTTGTCAAACCTCTCTAGGTATTGCTGGTCGGTCTCGCTCTCGCCTTGGTGGATGTTGGCGAGTCGGTGCTTCTGGGTAAGGTAGGATCCGAACCCAGAGAAGTGGGCCAAGAATTCCCGCGAGAGTTGGCCAAATGAGCAGATTGACCCCGGGGCGAGTGAAGAGAACCAGCGGTGGGCTCGGTCCCCTAGGGTCAGTGGGAAATTACGGCATTGAGTCGAGTCGGTAGCGCCAACCGAAATCATAAAGTCTGCGTACTTGGCCAGGTGGACTTTCGGGTCAGATTCGCCCTCGTACGCTGACATCACCGGGAATTGAATTTTCTTTTGGACCGGTGCGCGAAGGATGGCAGGTGCCAATGGAGATGCGGGGAGAGTGGTGGTGTCAGGTCTGCCAGACTTGGCTGCTACTTGGGCTTGCAGCATTTCGATGGCCTTTTTCAGTGAGGCTAGCTCGTCATCACGGGTCACCTCCGGCGGAGGCTGCTCAAAGGTCGTGCGTCTCGCGGACGCACGTCCCCGAGGTGCCTCACTCTTGGGTGACCTCTCAGTGATGGGCTGGAATTGGTGTCTGCCATGGGGGCCCAACCTGTCGGTGGCGGGCCTTCTCAATCGTTCATGGGCGGACCTGCGAGGCTGTAGGTCTGAGTCTCCCCCGTGGGACGTGACCGGGGTGGCTGTTCGTTCGTTCTCTCCGCACCTGGGTCCCAGTCTGCCTTGGAGGACTTCCCTCCTTTGTGATTGGTGGGTGCCAGATGCCCCGGTGTAGGCCAAATCTCTTCCGGTGTAAGGAGCGGGATCCTCCTCCACCATCTTGGACTTGCCGGCCCTTTCCCTATGCTGGCGAGCTTGTGCCGAGCTCACCTCCTGCTCGGTGGAGAGGACACTGTACTCCCCCCGGGTCTGAGTGCCCTGGGTGGGCCTGGTTTGCTCCTGGGCTTCGGCAACTGGAGCTCGCCTGGGTACCAGGGCGAGCTCGTCCTGCTGCCTCTGCTGCAACCTTTGTAAGGTTGCGATGGTGCGTTGGAGCTCGTTGGGGTTGTTGGCCAGGTCCCTCAGGGCGGGGGCCAAGTCCTCCTGGGTCACCACAACTCGCGGAGGTCGCGGGATTGCGGTGCTCTTCTGGGGAGGTGGTTGTGAGGTCTCCAACACCTGGCGTGAGGTCTCCACCTCGGCCTGGTTTTGGTCACCTCCTTTGGACCTTCCGGCAGCTGCTGAGGTCTGTCCTTTGGCGGCTCGAGTGTTAGCCATTTTTGCATTTCGGAGGGGGTAACTTGCTGCAGGTCACCGAGGTGGAGGGAGGTCACCGGGATGGTGGTCGTCCAGCTTGGGTGGAGCTGTGCAAGTTTTCGTCTAGCCTCGCGTGTGACAAATTATCCGGGGTCCGGTTTATTCGTGTACACGCGTGCGTTTGAAAACTTTTTCCGAGCAGAATTTGTAAATCCGAAAATCTGGGTTTTTGTTCGAAAGAATGAATATGTGTATGTGTATCTTCAAGTGTTCTTGAGCTTTATCAAGAACACCTCCAAATCTTCAAATCTTCAAACAAACCCTAACTTTTTGTTCTTAATAAATTTTTATTTTTCAGATTCCACCCTTCTTCTAGCGCCAAATTGTTGATAGAATTTCTTAATCTTGTTCATTTATGTGGCTTTATAGCGGATTAATTCTACCAAACAATAATCTTATGATTTTGTGTTCTTGGGGAGGGAGGATGATATAGAGAGAGAGAGAATTGAGTTTAGAGAGAGAAAGTGTAATGTAGGAAATGTATTAGAATTGTATTAAAAATTGTGTGAATAGTACAAGAGAGGTCTTATTTATAGGTGTGCGAGTGTGAGACGGCACCTTACGAGCCTATTTGGCTTCCGGTGTTGACGAAGGTCCGTAACCTTCGTCCTGGTCCCTTACACTGCTCCCTACATCGTGCCTCATCCTACTACAATGCCTTAGACTAGATGGGCCTCATTAAAAATCTCGCCGTAAACCACCCTTGTGGATAAACCGGACGGAGAGAAAAAGAGTGCAACCATCGGTGTCCTATTGTCTAAGAGGCGAGCTCCTGAGTGAGCTCGGAGGTGGGCTCCAGTGGTTCGGGCGAGCTCGGGGGCGAGCTCCAGTGCCTTGCATGGTTTACGAGTGTCATGCGACGATGGACCTCGGCGAGGTCCTCGTGGGGGTAGAGGTGAGCTCCTTTAGGCGAGCTGCCCCCATGTGGGCGAGCTCCACACCTCCGCGGATCCGGGTGAGCCCTGGTGACCTGCCAAACCTTGGTGATTATCCACATGCTAATTGTGTTAGTTCGCCAGGCCAACACTAAGTACTTCCAAAGAAATAGGATACAATACCTCATTCTTTGGAGCATTACTATGTTGGGGCATCTCTTGAGGAATAAGTACCTACACAATCAAAAACACCAATTAATCTCTAATCAAACAATAAAATCTAATAACAACAAAAAGGATGGGTTGCCTCCCATCTAGGGCTTAGATTTAACGTCCCCTAGCCGGACGACTCTTAAGCTCAAATCATAGTGGCTCAACATCACATAGCCTCAAATAGTTTGTCACCTCCTTTTGCATGGAATTATGGTAAAGCTTTAAACGGTGCCCATTAGCATAAAAGAGTTCTCCTTTGTCATTCATTAGCTCATACCACCCACTAGCGAAACAATTCGATATGGTGAAGGGTCCACTCCATTTTGACTTCAATTTCCCGGGAAAAAGCTTAAGTCGTGAATTTAACAAGAGTACTTGATCAAGCACTTTAAAGGATTTCTCCTTTATTTTGTCATCATGCCATCTCTTTGTCCTCTCCTTGAAAATCTTAGCATTTTCATATGCCTCATCTCTAAACTCATCTAACTCAAGTAGTTGTATAAGCCTTTTCTCCCCACACAATTTTTCATCGAAGTTCAACTTCTTCGTTGCCCAATAAGCTATGTGCTCAAGCTCAACGGGCAAATGGCAAGGTTTGCCATATACAAGTTGATAGGGAGAAAGATTCAATGGAGTTTTAAAAGCCGTACGATATGCCCATAACACATCATCCAACTTGAGTGCCCAATCTTTCCTATTAGAGCTCACGGTCTTCTCTAAGATAAACTTGATTTGGCGGTTTGACACTTCCGCCAATCCATTAGTTTGGGGGTGATAAGCTGTTGAAATTTTGTGCTTCACATCATACTTTACAAGTAAATTCCCCAACGCCCTATTTACGAAGTGAATACCCCCATCACTAATTAATGATCTTGGAACTCCAAATCGAGCAAAAATATTCTTTTTTAAGAATTCCATCACTACTCTTGCATCATTGAATTTCGTGGGAATTGCTTCCACCCATTTTGACACATAATCAACAGCCAATAAAATGTATAGATAACCATGAGAAGATGGGAAAGGTCCCATAAAATCAATACCCCATACGTCAAAAACATCTATTTCTTGAAAAATATTTAAGGGCATCTCATCACGTCTTGACAACCCCCCAACTCTTTGGCATCTATCGCATCTAGAGACGAACATGTGACAATCCTTAAAGATCAAAGGCCAATAGAAACCACTTTGAAATACCTTTTGGGTAGTCTTGATGGACCCGAAATGTCCTCCACAAGGCAAGGAATGGCAATGAGTAAGTACACTTTCAATCTCTTCATTCAGAATACATCTCCTAATCATAGAATCTGCACATCTACGATATAAATAAGGATCATCCCAAATGTAGCAACGTACCTCCTTATAAAATCGCTTCCTTGCGTTTGAATTCATTCCATGAGGTATTGCTCCACTTGCTAAAAAATTAGCAAAGTCGGCATACCAAGGAGCCTCATCTTCCATCTTCCAAATTTTCTCTCCTTCAATTCTAAGAATTTGCTCATCGGGGAAGCTTTCGAGTATCTCCTCTTTTTCTTCCAAGGCCTCATCTCCTCTCACCAATCTTGACAAATGATCCGCTATCACATTTTCGCTCCCATTCTTATCTCAAATCTCTAAGTCAAACTCTTGTAAGAGCAACACCCACCTTATCAACCGAGGTTTCGAATCCTTCTTTGTCATCAAAAACTTGATGGCCGAGTGATCGGTGTAAACAATGGTTTTCGTCACTACTAAATATGGACGAAACTTCTCCACAGCGTATACAATTGCCAAAAGCTCTCTCTCGGTAGTGGTGTAATTCAATTGCGTCGATGAGAAGGTCTTTGAAGCATAATAGATCGCATGAAATATTTTCTCCCTTAGTTGGCCTAGCACCACCCCCATAGCATAATCACTCGAGTCACACATAATAACAAAAGGCTCTTTCCAATCGGGGGTAATCAAGATCGGTGCACTCACCAAGGCTTCCTTGAGCATCCTGAAAGATTTCAAGCAAGCATCATCAAATTTAAAAGGAACATCTTTCTCAAGCAAACGA
>JAPKLY010003854.1:0-16861 GCA_026898435.1 Prunella vulgaris
TCACATGTTATAAACATTGATGTTTTAATTTGTGCAATTGTCAAGAGTTTCACCACTAAGTGTTTACAAACACTTATTCCTTCTACTTTTAATTTTTTTTACAGATGCTATGGATGCCGACATGGGCGAATGAACTCGGCTGGCAGTGGCGTTTTGTTTTATATAAATTTACGTTTAGAACACTATTTGCAAAAATTTAAGGCTACGGCCGTACTTATTTTAAGCCTTCCGCTGTATAAACTTGTGGCGTATTTTAATACTCTATATATTATTTAGTAGCATTTCTACTTGTGCCACATCACATTTTTGTATTATTTAAGTGGGGATGTTACATTCAAATCCCATCTAGGTTGTGAATTTAGTACTTGTTACAAGACACTGATAATGTGATCTTGCTGTGAGTTATCCGAGGATCACCACATTTATCTATAGTGTAACTTGTACTATTATATTTGAACGGATTGCAATAAATAAATAACATTCATATTTATCTAAAGCGCAGTGATAAAAGATTTATTTCAGATAAAGCTCAAAGATTCAGTTTAGTTTTACAAAGTAAAAGCATACTTTCTGGTATAACCTTAACAATCTCCCACTTATATTCAAAGTCTGCTTGTAAGTATACTACAGCATGTCTATGTACTACACATGTCCTAATAATTTCTCCCACTTATACTCAAAGCAGATTGGCAACACACTTGACTCCCATTCCTTCCACATGTCTTTCGAATGTCGACAGAGGCAGACCCTTTGTGAAAGGATCAGCTATGTTATCTTCTGTTGCGATCTTTTCCACTTCTATGTCTCCTCTCTTAACGATTTCTTGTATAAGATGGTACTTCCTTTCAATGTGTTTGCTGGCTTTGTGGGCTCTTGGTTCCCTTGTATTTGCAACTGCCCCGGCATTGTCACAATAGACCGTGATGATGTTGGGCAAATCTGGAACTACATCCAAGTCCACTAAGAAGTTCTTGAGCCAAACCGCCTCTTTCGCCGCTTCACAAGCAACTACATATTCGGCTTCCATGGTAGAATCAACGATGCATTTTTGCTTAACGCTTCTCCATGTCACGGCTGCACCTCCCAGACAGAACACACTACCCGAGGTAGACTTTTTGGAATCTAGGTCTGATTGTAAATCCGAGTCCGTGTAACCGACGGGGATTAGACTATCTGACTGATAAACTTACATTCTATCTCGAGTTCGCTTGAGATATTTAAGAATGTTTTTAACAGTCGTCCAATGCTCTTTCCCGGGGTAACTTTGATATCGTGCTACCATGCTAACGGTAAAGAAGATATCCGGTCTCGTACACAACATAGCATACATGAGGCTTCCAACTGACGAAGCATATGAAATACCTTTCATGCAATCTATCTCTTCTTGTGTCTTCGGACACAACTCTTTCGATAGATGAATTCCATGTCTAAAAGGTACAAAACCTTTCTTGGAATTATGTATGCGGAGTCATTTCAAAACAGTATCTATGTATGAAGCTTGCGATAGATGATCATTCTTTTCTTGCAATCTCGAGTAATCTTAATCCCTAAGACATAACCGGCTTCCCCTAAGTCCTTCATATCAAACTGATTTGACAACCATACCCTCACGTCTGATAACACCGCAACATTGTTTCCAATGAGCAAAATATCGTCTACGTATAGTATCAAGAATACAACGGTAGTTCGGACACACTTCTTGTACACACAACTCTCAAATTCATTTTGATCAAAACCGTAAGATTTAATTACTTGATCAAAATATTGATTCCAAGCTCGCGATGCTTGCTTAAGTCCGTAGATAGAACTTTTAAGCTTGCATACAAGGTGCTCTTGGCCTTTTTAATAAAGCCTTCGGGTCGACGCATGTAGATTTCTTCTTCAAGACTTCCATTTAGGAAAGCTGTCTTGACTTCCATTTGCCAGATCTGAAAATCAAGATGTACAGCTATCGCCAAGAGAATACAGATGGACTTAAGCATGGCTACCGGCGAAAAGGTTTCCTCATAATCTTTCCCTACTTTCTGAGTATATCCTTTCGCCACAAGTCTAGCTTTGAAGGTCTCAACCTTCCTGTCCGATCCTCTTTTTCTCTTGTATACCCACTTACATCCAATGGGTTTTACCCCATTGGGTGGCTCAATAAGCTCCCACACCTCACTTTTATCCATAGAACCCATCTCAGCTTCCATTGTTGTTTGCCAAGAATCTGCATCCTTGTGTTGGAGTGCATCGTCGTATGTCCATGGGTCTAATTCATCTTCCCCGGGGACCAAGTCAGACGACTCTCCCACGAACATGAATCTCTCATGTTGTCTCACAACCCTCCCACTACGACGAGGCTCCGGTTGTGTTGGTTTGTCGCGTCGTACATCAACTTGTACCTTTGGTATAGGATTAGGCTCTTTTATTTCATCTAAGGTAATATCACTTTTGGGCTTTCTATTGTTCACATAGTCTTCTTCCAAGAACTTAGAATGTGTACTAATTACAATTCTTTGGTCCTTGGGATTATAGAACATACCCCCTTTCATTCCTCTAGGGTATCCTATAAAAAACCTCAATTCTGAACGTGGATCCAATTTTCCGGCTTCCTTATCCAACACATATGCCGGACACCCCCAGATTCTTATGTGTCTCAAACTATACTTACGCCCGGTCCTTAATTCTGTAGGAGTTTTAGGAACCGATTTGGATGGCACCAAGTTTAGAATGTGAGCCGCTCTTTCCAAGGCATACCCAAAAAAAAAATAACTTGGGTAACACCGAATAACTCATCATGGATCTGATCATTTCTAAAAGAGTTCTATTTCTACATTCCTAAACCCCATTTTGTTGAGGGGTACCGAGTGCGGTCAATTGGGATACAATCCCTTCAATTGACAAATAGGTCAAAAATTCATTGTTTAGGTATTCACCCCCACGATCTGATCGTAGGAACTTGATACTCTTTCCCCTATGTTTCTCGGCCTCGGCTTTGAACTCTTTGAATTTATCAAAGGTTTCCCATTTGTGCCGCATAAGGTAAACGTAACCATATCTTGAGTAATGATCCGTAAAAGTTACGAAATACTCAAAACTTCCTCTAGCTTGAACCGACATTGGCCCACGTACGTCAATGTGAATGATTTCCAACACTTCACTAGCTCTATTCCCCTTACCCCCGAAGGCCCTCTTAGTCATTTTCCCCTCTAAACAAGATTCACATGTTGGAAGCGGCTTAACATGAAGAGACTCCAACGAGCCACCCGCCACCAGCCTTTGAATTCTCTTTAGATTAATATGACCAAGTCTTAGATGCCATAGAAGTGTTTCGTTCACGGTTGAAGAAAATTTTCTTTTCTTAGAAATAGTCGATGTGTTATAAGAAGCATTTTGCGTGTGGTGTGCACTTTTAATAGTATAAAGATTATTCACTAATGTCCCCGAGCAGATGAACTAATCATTTCGAAAAATAACAACCATATTATTAAAAGAAACTGGAGTATCCATCAACGTACAATTTAGAAACCGAAATTAAATTCTTGCTAAAACTGGGAACATAAAGAACATCTTTTAAAACTAAAACTCTATCTTCGAAAAATAGGTTGTTGGTCCCGAAACTAGTATAATCAGTGTATGGGGAGGGAATACACTGATGTCAGATTTTTCTGAAAGACTCAGAAAAATGCTCTAACACACTCAGTCAGGATTTCCTGAAGTACTCAGTATGCTGAAGGTCCACAGGGGCAGCAGGGACAGTTCAGTAACGAGTCAGATAAGCTGAGTGTGAGTAAAGTGCTCGGAAGCTCAGTAGAGATAATAAACCTACTGACCACTTGGAAGCAAGTCAGTTGGACCACTATCTCAGTGTGTCAGAGTGGGTTCGGAAAGTGAGCCCTTAGATTCTACTCGTTTTTAGTTTCTGAAAACATTTTCTCTGAGTTTGCTTAGTAAACTGGTGGTTAAGGCTGAGTGCACAGTATTAAGATTCAGGATGATTGATTCAGTCCTGAATAGAAAAGCGATGCAGGATGTTCAGTTAATTATGATGACAGTTATGATCCTGAACAGAACAGCAAATCAGCACACAGGGGACTTTTTAACGTGGTTCGGAGATAACCAACTCCTACGTCCACGACCTGATTTAACAGGAAGCTATCCTCAAAACCCTGAGGATAGGTACTTGGGTTTTACGTGCCAAGGGAGATGAATAACCAACTTCCTCTCTTAGGAACTGACCCCTGGGCGTTTTACAAGTCCCAGTCCTTCTAACCAACCAATCTCACACCTTGAGTGGTTTGGTATTCTGGTTTCCAACTAAGATAGCTCTAGCAATACAAAACAATGTTAATAATAGAGCTATCGATCTAAGCAAATACAGAGTGAATCCTACTACAACACTAGGGAAATTTAATTGCAGAGTGTTGTTTATGGTATGCTTTGAATTCTTGGATTCTTGAGAGTTTTCTCTTGGAAATTTTCCGTTAGCCTTGAATGGGTGCAAGGCTCTCCATATTTATAGACAAGATTCAAAATAGATCCGTTGGAGGAGATCAAATCAAATCTTTCCTATTTCAGGTAGATTGCAGGCTAGAAATACTGTTTGACCTACCCGCCATGCTTATTCTGGCAAGTTGTCACATCACCTGCAACTTTTTGAGACGCATTAAATGCCGCATTAAATGCTGCGCAGACTCCATGCATGCTTGTCGAAAGATCATTGGCTCTCCATTATAACGGCTAGTTGACCTTCAGACATTTTGTCCTTCCTCGTACATTCAATGCTCCGAGTCTCTTGTTAATAACTCAGTCTGAACGTGTGTCTTAATGGAGTCTTGCTGACATTCTCTTTGTCTCTTGTCCCATAGCATAAATAACCTTTTGCTTAGGACTTACATGATTCAGGTGATCTGAACCACGGCCTGAGTCAGGTCCTATGTGCATTCAGCACAGCCTGATGGGTTATTCAGCCTAGTATGTGTAACCTTTTTGCTTCGAACTTACAGAATTCAGGTGAACTGAACCAAGGCCTAAGTCAGGTCTTAAGTGCATTCAGCACAGCCTGTTAGGTGACACTTACTCTTCACTGACTAACTTCTGTCCTGAGTATACTTAGTGTACTCAGTAGAAACATCAGCCAATGGTACTTCAGGATTGACTTCAGGATGAATCAGCAGGCTTCGATCTTCAGCTTCAGAACAGACAATCTTCAGCAAGACTGACTGACTCCTTCAGGATGATTTACACTTCAGACTTCAGTAAATTGGGTCGACTCCAATATTCTTCAGTCTTCAGCATGGTCCTCCTGTACTGAATTTCTAACCTAACTATCCTGAATTATTTTATCCTGAACAGCTATACTTAGGCAAATTCATCAGGGGTTTTGGGATCTAATCAAAACACTCAGATTGTCCCAACAATTTCCCCCTTTTTGATGATGCCAAAACCCTTAAGCAAATTCCTATTCATCTATACAATCAACTGACTTAGTCAGTGAGAACAACTCAGTACCACCTGACAAACTAGGTACTTAGTCTATAAGATGAAAACAAGGAATGGGTTAGTACAGTTCTTGATAAGGATTCAGAAAAGTAGAATCAGGAGTCAACAAGAAGTTGTACTCAGGAAAAGTAAATAACTTCATTGATTGATAAGAAAATACAAGTATCCTGAAGCTATTACAAAATTTCTGAACAACTAGCTCCTGATCTAGTCTTCATCCTTATTCCAGGCAGTCAGTGGAATCTCGTACATTTCCAGTACCCGGTTCAGGACCTGCTTCATCCTGTTCCGATCAGCAACGGCCCCGGCAGCTCGTCCTACTCTGACGAATTCTTCAGAAATTGCTTTCCGGTCCAGTTGCTTGGAGTTCCTAAAGAGTGGAGAAGGGTACTTGATGAATTCCGGAGGAGCGATCTCTACACCTTCAGTGTCAGCATGTCTGATGATTTCAGCCCAGAGATCAGGGTGCTCCTGTGCCATCCAGTGATGGAGTATGACGTCTTTTTCTTCAGTCAGATCGTCCCATAACCCCACCACGTAGAATAAGTAGGCCCACCTATTCCGGATCGGAATCCATACCTCCAACATCTCTATCGGAATGAAGTCTTCCACAAACTTCAGTGGAGGATGACTTTGATCTGAACTGACCACAATCTTCCTCTGAGTCTTCATCCAAGATCCAGAAGATACAGATTTCTTCTTCTGAACCTGCGAAGTCAGATACTCATTGGACTCCTTTAGGCGTTGGATCTGACTGAGGAGCGAGATCTCCTTCATTTTTGCTATCTTTTCAGCTTCAGTCATCACCATTTTCTTCTGAGTGGTCAGCTCAGTTTCCATGTGTTCCTCCATCTCCTTGTACAAAGGCTCCAGAGCGGGGTCCTCAGACGACCTCAATTTTTTCGGCTCTAAACCTTCAGCAGCTTCGATGGCAGCGACGGACCTAGTCCTCTTCCTTTCCGCCGCTATCAGTTCAGGGGGGAAGTTTTTCTTCTTTGCTTTACCAGTAATGGCAGTATGCTTCTTCCCTTCTTCCCCCTTTTTAGCATCATCGTCATTTATCCGTTTGACAACTTCATCAACTGACTCCGCCAATAGCGTAAACTGACCATCCATCTCAGTCTGCTTCCCCTGCAAGTGCCCTATCTTCCTGGCCATCCCTCTCAGGCCAACACTTAGCTTGTCGACGGCTGAATTGTGCTCAGCTTTTAGCCGTCCTTCAAAGCTCATCATCCGATTGTTCAGGGCAGTGGCAATTGTATCCTTCTCCTGTTCAGACATCTCACTCAGCAGTTCCTCCTTCAGTTCAGCTTTTAGCTTGACCAACTTCTCATCAGACAGTTGTTGATCCAGAAAATTGGCAAGCTTAGTCTCCTGCTGAGTCTGCACATCTGAAACCATCTGATTGCAGTTCTGAATGGCATCCTCGGTTTGCTCAGAAATAACAGTGAGGTCTACATTGATTTTAGTCCGAGCTTCCCCAAGGAGATCTATTGCGGCATGCATATCAGTGGCCATATCATTCAGGTCACGGTCCAGGTTGTTCAGTTTCTTGTTCAGCAATTCAGAATTTGAACCAACCCTACTAGTTTTTCGCTCAACGAGGATGACTCTCCTGTGCAGATTGCCAAGAGCTCGTGAGGAATTCTGAAGATATATTGCTTCGGGTGTAGTCCATTTGCCTTTGACTCGGACCATGCCTGGTGGACCCTCTCCTGAAGCCTCCGCAATCCCGGGTCCCAGGATTGCTTCATCGGCCGGTGCACTGACTCCCTCAGTGCCACCTTGCTGATCATCATCAGCAACCACTATCACCTCCTGCTCAGCTGCCTTCACCTCTCCCTTCTCTTCTTCAGCTTTCTGAGGTTCAGGCTCAGGATAGGTTCGGCGGACTGTTCTGATAAAATCCACCATCTTAATCAATTGATGTAGAGAGTTTACATCAAAGTGATCAAAGAGGGCGGCTTCTAATTCTGCAATGCAGTCCCAACCTCTGGACTCTCCTAGCTGACTGAGCTCAGACCATGTAGCATTTCTGATCATGGCAAAAGTGCGGAGTTGCACAACTGCCTCCTTCTGAGCTTCAGTGAGATCAGGAAATCTCCTTTCCACCATTTCAGCTGCCGCTCCCCTTGTTACTATCTCAAAGTCTGAAAGAATATTCACATCGGGCGCAGGGAACGGCCATGGTGTTTCAGCCTGAACTGATTCAGCAGCCTCCTGCTCAACTCCTCCTTCCTGAGCAGGCTCCACCTGATCCAAACTCTGATAAGTTTCAGCGATGTTAAGGATTAGTTGATTAGGATCAGGGGATACAACATCCGGAACAGATGAAATGGGAGCAATTTCAAGAATGGCCTGCGCTTGAGCTGGTTCCCTCTCCTGAGTTGCATGCTGAACAACTTCTTCAGCAGCTCTCTCTTCCACAAGCTTTTTCACTCGCTCTTCCACGAGTTTCTTCTCTCGCTCTTCCACGAGTTTCTTCTCTCGCTCAGCTGACCCTGAATAGAAAAATTTCAGCTTTTGTTGCTTGGGTCTTGAGGGCTTAGATTTATCCTCCGCTGGCTTTGCTGTGTCAGACTCAAAAGACTTGCCTGCCTGAGCCTTGACTCTTTCAGTCATGCTTGCCTGGGCCTTCTTCTTCTGAGTCCGAGGCCTTCTCCTGGTGCCAGCATCATCGGAGTAAGCTCTGAAGAGATTGATTTTCGCTGGAATCTCGAGTGATTGGGCCTGATCCACATCACCGAGATCCAGGGTCTCCAAGAGCATAGAAATCTTGGTGCCAAAGTGCATCTTGGCCTCGAATGTCGCCTGCCCCTCTGGCGAGTACCTGATTTTGCTGGTCTCAGCCACCAGCATTTGGAGGAAGTAATCCTCCCAGTTAAAGTTGTGCACAGAGGAGTCCGAGATTGCCATCATCGTATAAAGCTTTGGTCTGGAGATCTGCTCCAATCCTCCGGCAATCCCCATCACTCCCTGACTTGTCAGGTCGAAGAAGTGGCGGTTTTCAGTCCTCAGGATAGATTTATTCAGGCCCGACTTCAGGACGACATCCCCATCACATAAGGACTGGAGAAAATCCTTCTCATTCCCAAACCCATAATCCACTGGGCTTCGTCCTGAACTGGGAAGATTAAAAACCTCCTTAATCTTCCTCTGGATGTTGAGAGTGACCCATCTCCTGGTCATCTCCTCCTCTCCATCCTTCCCCTTTGTACAGGTGGTCAGGGGTATGCAAGTTTCCCACTCCTGGGACTCCTTGTTCTGCGCCATCTTTAGGTAGAATGCAGCAACAAGTCTCGGGTAGAGCCTCTGTGGTCTTGCAGTAATGAACTGCAGAAGACCTGCATTATTGAAAAGGTCTTGTACAGGCAAAATGTCGGGGTGGTTAGAAGAAAAATCCCCATAGGGTTCATAATGAATCTCGTTCCTTAGATGGAAAAGATTTCCAAAGAAGGAATCTGCAGAAGGAGACGCCATTGAAATAATATGAAGAAATGAAGAGAATCGGGTTTTAGAGAAAATGTGTAAGGAAAATATTTAGGTGCATAAAGATTTTAACAACACAATCTTCCCCTATTTATAAAAAAATTCGGTTTTAATCGGGTGGCTTAGAAAATAATGATCTATGAGATTCAATGGTCAAGATTGAGCAGTGAAAATTATTTGACTCTTCGGTTTTTCAAAAGTAATTGGTCAAATTTTATCGAAAACTGTTCCCGCCCACAGTGCATTAAATGCACATTAGAGCATGTCCGTATTTAATTCAAATAAATGCATTAAATAATAACCGAATATTAAAACGAATGGCTGGGATCATTTGATAAAATAAATTGATTTGACAATACAGCAAACAGTATAAGGAAAATGCACGCAAGATCAGATGACTAGATAAAAATCAGAAAACATACCAGTGAGTCAGATTTGTATTCTGACTGATACCACTTATTGCACTATCAGGGTGACAAGCCCTGAGTTCTGTGTCCTGAATCTTAGTCAGTCTATACTGATCATCCATTTTATACTGAATGTTCCACCTACAACCATTCACATTCTCTCTGGGATTCCTTCATCCTGAGTCCATATGAGTTATTCCCCCTGACCTTGTGCATTCTTATCAGGGATTCAGACTGAATCACCTAAGCCTGGGTCAAGGAGTCCTAACTCTACTGATAACTCAACAAACCTGGTTTCAGGCAAAGCCTTAGTCAGGATGTCAACTCTCTGTTTTTCAGTAGGGACTCACTCCATCCTGATGTCCTTCTTCTCAACATGATCTCTGATAAAGTGATGCCTGATGTCTACATGCTTGCACCTTGTGTGTAAGACTGGGTTTTGGGATATGGAATTGGCACTATTATTGTCACAATAAATTGGAACTTCTGTGGCCTCTATTTGGTAGTCTCTCAGTTGTTGTTTCAGCCAAAGAATCTGAGAACAATAACTGCCTGCCGCCATATACTCAGACTCAGTAGTAGACGTTGCAACACTGGTTTGCTTTTTAGAAAACCAAGAGATCAGTTTACTCCCTAGAAACTGATATGTGCCTATAGTTGATTTCCTATCAAGTCTACATGTTGGTCCCTAAACGAGTTAAATCAGTGTATGGGGGGGGAATACACTGATGTCAGATTTTTCTGAAAGACTCAGAAAAATGTTCTAACGCACTCAGTCAGGATTCCCTGAAGTACTCAGTATGCTGAAGGTCCACAGGGGCAGCAGGGACGGTTCAGTAACGAGTCAGATAAACTGAGTGTGAGTAATGTGCTCGGAAGCTCAGTAGAGATAACAAACCTACTGACTGCTCGGAAGTGAGTCAGTTGGACTACTATCTCAGTGAGCCAGAGTACGTGCGGAAAGTGAACCCTTAGATTCTACTCGTTTTAGTTTCTGAAAACGTTTTCTCTGAGTTGCTTAGTAAATTGGTGGTTATGGCTGAGTGCACAGTATTCAGATTCAGGATGATTGATTCAGTCCTAAGGTTAAAAACAATTCAGTATGTTCAGTTTAATATGATGACAGTTATGATCCTGAACAGAACAGTAAATCAGCACACAAGGGACTTTTTAACGTGGTTCGGAGATAACCAACTCCTACGTCCACGACCTGATTTAACAGGAAGCTATCTTCAAAACCCTGAGGATAGGTACTTGGGTTTTACGTGCCAAGGGACACGAGTAGCCAACTTCCTCTCATAGGAACTGACCCCTGGGCGTTTTACAAGTCCCAGTCCTTCTAACCAACTGATCTCACACCTTGAGTGGTTTGGTATTCTGGTTTCCAACTAAGATAGCTCTAGCAATACAAAACAATGCTAAATAATAGAGCTATCGATCTAAGCAAATACAGAGTGAATCCTACTACCACACTAGGGAAATTTAATTGCAGAGTGTTGTTTATGATATGCTTTGAGTTCTTGGATTCTTGAGAGTTTTCTCTTGGAAATTTCCCGTTAACCTTGAATGGGTGCAAGGTTCTCCATATTTATAGGCAAGATTCAAAATAGATCCGTTGGAGGAGATCAAATCAAATCTTTCCTATTTTAGGTAGATTGCAGGCTAGAAATACTGTTTGACCTACCCGCCATGCTTATTCTGGCAAGTTGTCACATCACCTGCAACTTTTTGAGACGCATTAAATGCCGCATTAAATGCTGCGCAGACTTCGTACATGCGTGTCGAAAGATCATTGGCTCTCCGTTATAACGGCTAGTTGACCTTCAGACATTTGTCCTTTCTCGTACATTCAATGCTCTGAGTCTCTTGTTAATAACTCAGTCTGAACGTGTGTCTTAATGGAGTCTTACTGACATTCTTTTTGTCTCTTGTCCCAAAGCATAAATAACCTTTTGCTTTGGACTTACATGATTCAGGTGAACTGAACCACGGCCTGAGTCAGGTCCTATGTGCATTCAGCACAGCCTGATAGGTTATTCAGCTCAGTATGTGTTACCTTTTTGCTTCGGACTTACAAGATTCAGGTGAACTGAACCAAGGCCTAAGTCAGATCTTAAGTGCATTCAGCACAGCCTGATAGGTGACACTTACTGTTCACTGACTGACTTCTGTCCTGAGTATGCTTAGTGTACTCAGTAGAAACATCAGCCAATGGTACTTCAGGATTGACTTCAGGATGAATCTGCAGGCTTCGATCTTCAGCTTCAGAACAGACAATCTTCAGCAAGACTGACTAACTCCTTCAGGATGGTTTACACTTCAGACTTCAGTAAATTGGGTCGACTCCAATATTCTTCTGTCTTTAGCATGCTCCTCCTGTACTGAATCTCTAACCTAACTATCCTGAACTATTTTATCCTGAACAACTATACTTAAGCAAATTCATCAGGGGTTTTGGGATCTAATCAAAACACTTAGATTGTCCCAACAATTTCCCCCTTTTTGATGATTCCAAAACCCTTAAGCAAATTCCTATTCATCTATACAATCAACTGACTTAGTCAGTGAGAACAACTCAGTACCACCTGACAAACTAGGTACTTAGTCTATAAGATGAAAACAAGGAATGGGTTAGTACAGTTCTTGATAAGGATTCAGAAAAGTAGATTCAGGAGTCAACAAGAAGTTGTACTCAGGAAAAGTAAATAACTTCATTGATTGATAAGAAAATACAAGTATCCTGAAGCTATTACAAAATTTCTGAACAACTAGCTCCTGATCTAGTCTTCATCCTTATTCCAAGCAGTCAGTGGAATCTCGTACATTTCCAGTACTCGGTTCAGGACCTGCTTCATCTTGCTCCGATCAGCAACGGCCCCGGCAGCTCGTCCTACTCTGACGACTTCTTCAGAAATTACTTTCCGGTCCAGCTGCTTAGAATTCTTAAAGTGTGGAGGAGGGTACTTGATGAATTCCGGAGGAGCGATCTCTACACCTTCAGTATCAGCATGTCTGATGATTTCAGACCAGAGATCAGGATGCTCCTGTGCCATCCAGTGATGGAGTATGACATCTCTTTCTTCAGTCAGATCGTCCCATAACCCCACCACGTAGAATAGGTATGCCCACCTATTCCGGATCGGAATCCATACTTCCAGCATCTCAATCGGAATGAAGTCTTCAACAAACTTCAATGGAGGATGACTTTGATCTGGTCTGACCACAATCTTCCTCTGAGTCTTCATCCGAGATCCAGATGATACAGATTTCTTCTTCTGGACCTGAGAAGTCAGATACTCGTTGGACTCTTTTAGGAACTGGATCTGACTGAGCAACGAAATTTCTTTCATATTTGCTATCTTTTCAGCTTCAGTCATCACCAATTTCTTCTGAGTGGTCAGCCCAGATGGCATTTGTTCCTCCATCTCCTTATATAACGGCTCAAGAGCCGGATCTTCAGAGGGTCTCAACTTCTTCGGATCTGAGCCTTCAGCAGATTCGATGGCGGCTACGGATCTAGTCCTCTTTCTTTCCGCAGCCTTCAGTTCAAGGGGAAAGTTTTTCTTCTTAGCTTTACCAGTAGTGGCAATTTGCTTCTTCCCTTCTTCCTCCTTTTTGGCATCAACGTCATTAATACGTTTGACAACTTCATCCACTGACTCCGCCAAAAGATTGAACTGACTGTCCATCTCAGTCTGCTTCACCTGCAATTGCCCAATCTGCCCTGCCATTCCTCTCAGGCCGATACTGAGCTGATCAACAACTGAATTGTGTGCAGCCTTTAGTCGACCCTCAAAGTTTTCCATCCTTGTGTCTAGGGCAGATGCAATTTTTTCCTTCTCCTGTGCAGACAACTCCCTCAGCAGGTCCTCCTTCAGTTCAGCTTTTAGCTTGACCAACTTCTCATCAACCAGTTGATCAACCTTTTCAGACAGTTGTTGATCCAGAAAATTGGCAAGCTTAGTCTCCTGCTGAGTCTGCACATCTGAAACCATCTGATTGCAGTTCTGAATAGCATCCTTGGCTTGCTCTGAAATGACAGTGAGGTCTACATTGATTCTAGTCCGAGCTTCCCCAAGAAGATCAATCGCTGCATACATATCAGTGGCCATATCATTCAGGTCACGGTCCAGTCTGTTCAGTTTCTTGTTCAGCAATTCAGAATTCAAACCAACCCTACTAGCTTTTCGCTCAACGAGGATGACTCTCCTGTGCAGATTGCCAAGAGCTCGTGAGGAATTGTGAAGATAAATTTCTTCGGGTGTAGTCCATTTTCCTCTGACTCGGACCATGCCTGGTGGACCCTCTCCTGAAGCCTCTGCAATCCCGGGTCCCAGGATTGCTTCATCAGCCGGTGCACTGACTCCCTCAGTGCCACCTTGCTGATCGTCATCAGCTATTATCACCACCTCCATTTCAGCTTCCTACTCTTCTCCCCTCTCTTCAGCTTTCTGAGTCTCAGGCTCAGGATACGTTCTGCGGACTGTTCTGATAAAATCCACCATCTTGATCAGATGATGTAGAGAGTTTACATCAAAATGATCAAAGAGGGTGGCTTCTAAATCTGCAATTCAGTCCCATCCTCTGGACTCTCCTAGCTGGCTGAGCTCAGACAAAGTAGCATTTCTGATCATGGCAAAAGTGCGGAGTTTCACAACTGCCTCCTTCTGAGCCTCAGTGAGATTAGGGAATCTCCTCTCCACCATCTCAGCTGCCTCTCCCCTTGCTACTATCTCAAAATCTGAAAGAATATTCACATCGGGCGCAGGGAAAGGCTATGGTGTTTCAGCCTGAACTGATTCAGCAGCCTCTTGCTCAACTCCTCCTTCCTGAGCAGGCTCTACCTGACCCAAACTCTGATAAGTTTCAGCAATGTTAAGAATCAGTTGGTCGGGATCAGGGGATGCAACCTCCAGAACAGATGTAATCGGAGCAATTTCAAGAACAGCCTGCGCCTGAGCTGGTTCCTTCTCCGGAGTTGCATGCTGAACAGCTTCAGCAGCTTGCTCTTCCATAAGCTTCTTCTCTCGCTCTTCCATGAGTTTCTTCTCTCGCTCTGCTGACCCTGAGTAGAGAAATTTCAGCTTTTGTTGCTTAGGTCTGGAGGGCTTAGATTTATCCTCCGCTGGCTTTGCTGTATCAGACTCGGAAGACTTGCTTGCCTGAGCCTTGACACTTTCAGTCATGCTCGCCTGGGCCTTCTTCTTCTGAGTCCGAGGCCTTCTCCTTGTGCCAGCATCATCGAAATAAGCTCTGAAGAGATGGATTTTCGCTGGAATCTCGAGTGATTGGGCCTGATCCACATCACCGAGATCCAGGGTCTCCATGAGCATAGAAATTTTGGTGCCGAAGTGCATCTTGGCCTCAAAAGTCGCCTGCCCCTCTGGCGAGTACTTGATCTTGCTGGTCTCAGCCACCAGCATTTGGAGGAAGTAACCCTCCCAGTCAAAGTTGTGCAGAGAGGCATCAGAGATAGCCATCATTGTGTATAGCTTCGGTCTGGAGATCTGCTCCAATCCTCCAGCCATCCCCATCACTCCCTGACTTGTCAGGTCGAAGAAGTGACGGTTTTCAGTCCTCAAGACTGATTTATTCAGGCCAGATTTCAGGACGACATCCCCATCGCACAGGGACTGGAGAAAATCCTTCTCATTCCCATACCCATAATCCACTGGGCTTCGTCCTGTATTGGGAAGATTAAAAACCTCCTTAATCTTCTCCAGGATGTTGAGAGTGACCCATCTCCTGATCATCTCCTCCTCACCATCCTTTCCCTTTTCACAGGTGGTCAAGGGAATACAAGTTTCCCACTCCTGGGAGTCCTTGTTTTGCGCCATCTTCAGGTAGAAGGCTGCAACAAGTCGTGGGTGGAGCCTCTGTGGTTTTGCAGTAATGAACTGCAGAAGAGCTGCATTATCGAATAAGTTTTGTACAGGCAAAATATCTGGGTTATTGGAAGAAAAATCCCCATAGGGCTCATAGTGTATTTCATTCCTTAAATGGAAAAGATTTCCAAAGAAGGTATCGGCAGAAGGTGAAGCCATGGAAAATTTGGAAGAATTGAAGAGAATCGGGTGTTTAGAGAAAAATAAGTTAAGAAAATATTGGGTGCATAAAAGTTTTAACAACACAATCTTCTCTTATTTATAAAAAAATTCGGTTTTAATCGGACGGCTTAGAAAATAGTGACCTATGAGATTCAATAGTCAAGATTTGAGCAGTAAAAAGCATTTGACTCTTCGGTTTTTCAAAAGTGATTGGTCAAAAATTTATCGAAAACTGTTCCCGCCCACAGTGCATTAAATGCACATTAGAGATGTCCGTATTTAATTCAAATAAATTGTATTAAATAATAACCGAATATTAAAACGAATGGCTGGGATCATTTGGCAAATTAAATTGATTTGACAATACAGCAAACAGTAAAAGGATAATGCACGCAATATCAGATGACTAGATAAAAATCAGGAAACATACCAGTCAGTCAGATATGTATTCTGACTGATACCACTTATTGCCCTATCAAGATGACAAGTCCTGAGTTCTGTGTCCTGAATCTTAGTCAGTCTATACTGATCATCCATTTTATACTGAATGTTCCCCCTACAACCATTCACAATCTCTCTGAGATTCCTTCATCCTGAGTCCATATGAGTTATTCCCCCTGACCTTGTGCATTCTTATCAGAGATTCAGATTGAATCACCTAAGCCTGGGTCAAGGAGTCCTAACTCTACTGATAACTCAACAAACCTGGTTTCAGGCAAAGCCTTAGTCAGGATGTCAGCTCTCTGTTTTTCAGTAGGGACTCTCTCCATCCTGATGTCCTTCTTCTCAACATGATCTCTGATAAAGTGATGCCTGATGTCTACATGCTTACACCTTGTATGTAAGACTGGGTTTTGGGATATGGCAATGGCACTATTATTGTCACAATAAATTGGGACTTCAGTGGCCTCTATTTGGTAGTCTCTCAGTTGTTGTTTCAGCCAAAGAATCTGAGAACAACAACTGCCTACCGCCATATACTCAGCCTCAGTAGTAGACATTGCAACACTGGTTTGCTTTTTAGAAAACCAAGAGATCAGTTTACTCCCTAGAAACTGACATGTGCCTGTAGTTGATTTCCTATCAAGTCTATAGCCTCCATAATCAGCATCTGAATAGCCAGTCAGTTCTAGGTTGTCATCAGAGGGATACCAAAGTCCTAAGTTGACTGTACCTCTCAGGTATTTCAGAATCTTTTTGGCACTCTCTAGATGACTCTTCCTTGGATCAGACTGATACCTTGCACAAACTCCAACTGCATAAGTGATGTCAGGTCGACTAGCAGTCAGATATAATAAAGATCCTATCAGTGCCCTATATTCAGTCTGATTTACTGAGACTCCTTCTTTGTCAGGATCCAGCTTCTCATTTGTGTTCATGGGAATGCGTGAGACTTTGCTGGACTGAACTCCAAATTTCTGAATCAAGTCCCTC
>JAPKLY010003855.1:0-16856 GCA_026898435.1 Prunella vulgaris
ACTGCAAAGCTGATATCAGGTCTGCTGGCAGTGAGATACAGCAGAGAACCAATAAGTCCCCTATATTGTGTCTGATCCACTCTCTCACCAGCCTCATCTGGATCCATGCTAAAGTTTGCCATCATAGGAATCTTAGCTTCTCTACTACTACTGACTCCAAACTTTTCTATTAGATTTTTGGCATACTTAGCTTGGCTAATGAAAGTTCCATTGGACAACTGCTTCACCTGCAGTCCAAGGAAGTAAGTCATCTCCCCCATCATGGACATTTCAAACTTGCTGGTCATCAGCTTGCTAAACTGATCACACATCTGCTTGTTGGGGGAGCCAAAGATGATATCATCCACATAGATCTGCACTAGGAGGATATCATCTCCATCTTTCCTTTACTGAATCCACTATCCAGTAGGAACTGTGATAGAGTATCATACCAAGCTCTAGGTGCCTGCTTTAGTCCATATAAAGCTTTCTGCAACCTATAAACCTTGTTCCCAATCTCAAATCCTGGTGGTTGTTCCACATAAACCTCTTCTGCCAGGATTCCATTCAGAAAAGCTGACTTGACATCCATCTGATATACCTTGAACCCTTTGAAAATAGCATAAGCCAGAAACAATCTGATGGCTTCTAGTCTTGCCACAGGAGCAAATGTCTCATCATAGTCAATCCCCTATGACTGTGAATACCCCTGGGCTACTAGCCTTGCCTTGTTTCTAACCACTACATCATTTTCATCCTTTTTGTTCTTAATGACCCACTTAGTGCCTACGACCTTCTGATGTTTGGGCCTCTCCACTAGAGTCCAAACTTCTTGTCTTGCAAACTGATTTAGCTCCTCTTGCATAGCTACAATCCAGTTTGGGTCTTCAAGAGCTTCATGGATGTTCTTGGGTTCTATCAGAGACACATAACAGCTTAATTGAGCACCCAAGTTTAGCTTCCTTCTGGCCTGAACACCCACACTTGGATCTCCTAGAATCTGTTCAGCTGGGAAGTCAGACACCTTCTTCTTGCCCCTTTGAGGTGCCATGGTCTGCTCCTCTTGGGTCTTGTCTGATATTCCCCCTTGGTTAGTGTCAGGAGTCAATGTGCCATCATCTGGTGCTGATGAGGGCTTATCAGCTGATTTGGGCTCATCATCTGAATCTGAATCTGATTCTATCCTAGGTACCACTACCTTAATCAGATCTGGCTTGTCTGACAGATTCAGCTGATCCACCTCTTCTGCTAGCTTCTCCTTGCTGTACTCATGAATAGATTCATCAAATACAACATGGGGTATCTCCTCCACACATAGAGAGACTTTATTAAAGACTCTATAGGCTTTGCTACTTCCAGAATATCCTAAGAATATTCCTTCAGCAACTTTAGCATCAAAAGTCTTTAACTTAGTCTTTCCATTGTCATGGATTAAACACCTACACCCAAAAATATGGACAGAGGAAAGGTTAGGAGTTTTACCCTTGTACATTTCATAAGGAGTCTTCCCATGTCTCTTGACTGGTAGACACCTATTTTGGATGAAGCAAGCAGAGTTGATGGCTTCTGCCCAAAACCTTTGAGGAGTCTGATATTCAGCTAGCATAGTCCTTGCTGCCTCCTTGAGGGTTCTGTTTCTCCTCTCAGCTAACCCATTCTGCTGAGGTGTTCTGGCAGCTGATGTCTCATGCTGAATACCATTGTCCCTGCAGTAGTCAGAAACAACAGAGTTAAGAAACTCAGTACCTTTATCACTTCTGATTCTGACTATGCTGAGGTTCAGCTTCTTCTGAATCCTCTTGAACAGCTCCAACATCTTGACCATAGTCTCATTCTTCTTGAACAAGAACACTACCCAAGTGAATCTTGTATAGTCATCAACAATCACCAGTGTGTACTTCCTTCCACTGAAGCTAAGAGGTGAGACAGGTCCAAACAAGTCCATATGAAGCAGCTGGAGTGCTTTTGTTGTTGAAGTACTCTGCACATCTTTGAATGAGGCTTTAGTCTGCTTCCCTTTCTGACAGGCATCACACTTCTGCTCAGATGCAAACACCTCATTTTGTAGACCTCTGACTAGACCTTTTCTTGCAACCTTGTTAAGAGTCTTGATGTTCAGATGACCTAGTCTCTTGTGCCAGAGCCAGCTGATCTCTGATGAGCTTTTAGCAACCAAACATGAGTCACCTGGACAACTTGCAAAATCTGCAAGATACATATTACCTCTTCTGAGGCCAGTTAGTAGCACCTGCTCATTTAAATCATTAATAACAAGGCAAGAGTTCTTAGAGAATCTTACTGAATATCCCTTGTCACAGAATTGGGATACAGACAGAAGATTGTGCATAAGCCCTTCTACAAAGTAGACTTCTTCAACTCTTGTTCCTTTGATCAGCAGGGTGCCTACTCCTCTGGTGACTCCAAAATTGTTGTCACCGAACACAACTCTAGGCCCATCAAGCGTTACAAAGTCCTGGAGGAGATGTTTCTCAAAGGTCATGTGCTTCGAGCAACCGCTATCAATGCACCAGACATGGCCCTTGGCTTCTCCTCTTTCTATAGGGCTAGAGTTTTATATGAAATTAAAACTCAGGCTTTAGGTACACTATCTTTGGGTCCTGATTGGTTAGTATCGACTTTCTGGATCCACAGGTAGAGATCATCCTTATGAGGTTTAGGGAATCTCAACCTTCTACCATATTTATCCACAAAAATCATCTCCCTCAGAGGATCTTTTCTGGGGCGATGAGTGATAACAGCTGGTTTGTAGGTGGGCTGCTCAAAAGGATAATTTCAGCTTGAGCCTCCGAATGACTCATATACCTTAGCCGGTGAAGGCTTGCCTACTTTGGTTACATTAAAAGTAACCCAGGGCTGAGGTCTGTTTCGCTTGGGTTTACTCTGCTGAGATGACCCAGGCTTATCATTCCTCTGCTGATTCTGCTGAGGTCTCCTTGTCTTAGCTGAGCTATGACTTGGATTCCTCTTCTGGTCTCGGGGCTTCTAAGCTTTGGACTTATGTTGGTTGTCAGCAGGCTTCTGAGTTTTAGTACTCTTCTACTCTGCTGAAACCTTGTGATCACCAGCAGACTTCTGAGCTTTGGAGCTCTTCTGTCCAGCTGGGACCTTTTCTTTCCCTCTGCTCTTTTGCCCTTCTAATCCAGATGAAGGCTCAGTTGGCCCTTTACCCTTTCGAGGATCCCTAATTAGTCCACTGTCACCTTTCTTCTTCTTTTATGGTTTGGGTTTGGGATAACCAAGACCCCTTTTGTCATTCACAGTTTGTGAGGACTCGGCTATTTCAGACACGGCATTCTTTGCCTTAGTCAACTGGTCCACTTTCAGCTGAAGCTGCTGTAAATTTTTTATTGTCAGTTCATTCTCGTTGAAGAGTTCATCGAACTTAGCTGTCAGCCGATTATGTTCTTCACTCAAAACAATATTCTCAGAAAGTAGCTTTTCTATCAGCTTCTCCTATTCCTCACATTTTGCTATTAAGTCAGCAGACTTGTTAGCTTGTGAGTCATAGGATATCACTGGTAGTCTAGCATTTTCTAGATCCTGTCTCAAGCTTAGAATTTCAGCTTTCAGACTAGTGTTCTCCTCTTCTAGCTTAGAACAAACTTTTAAGGAGGATTGGAGATCAGATAACAACTTGTGTATATCTGACTCCATAGAATAGGTAGAGGAGCAAGATGAGCTAACAGAGGGGGTAGGAGAATTTACCTCTTCTACCTTAGCCATGAGGCAGATATCATCCTCTGATTCAAAATCAGATGAGGATGAGGATGAGCTGATATCCTACTTCTCCTCCTCTGCCAGCAGAGCTCTCTTATCAGCGAACCTGCGATCTCTCTTGATCCTCTTCTCTTCTCTCTCCCTTTGGGTAAGCTGAGGACAATCATAACTGAGATGTCCTGGCTTGATGCAAGTGAAGCAAACACCATCTCCTCCTCTTTTGGGACTTGATTCCCTCCTTCTTTCTGGAGACTTGTATCTGGTCTCCTGTTCATCTGATGGTCTTCTGGCATCTGATGACTTCTGGTATCTTCTGGAATAATCACTCTTATTCTTCTTCCAATGGGATCTATATTTCTGGAACTTGTTTGACATCTTGTCAAACTTCTTGGTCAGCAAAGCAAGTTGCTCCTTTAAACTCATGTCCTCTGGAGTAGAGGACTTCTCTTGACTATCAGCTGCAGCAGAGAAAGTAACATTCTTTGTGGCTGATGAAGTTGGAGTCTCATCTTCTTGGTCTTCTTCTTGGATATCGAACTCATGTGCCTTCAGATGAGATAGCAGTGTATGATGACTCATCTCAGATAGATTCTTTGTCTCTTTAATTACTGTCACCTTCACTCTCCATCTTAGAGTAAGAGATCTCAAAATTTTGTTATTAATCTCTTTCTCCGAGTAATCCTTTCCTAAGGAGCTTGCCTTCTTCAGTATGTTTGTCAGCCTCATATCCAGCTGATCAATGGTTTCATCAGCTTTCATTTTAAATGTGTCAAAGGTATGTAGAACGGCTTGAAGCTTGTTCTCTTTGATTTGATCTGTCCCTTCACACATCAAGGAGAGTTTCTTCCACATCTCCTTAGCAGTTTTGCACGTCTTGATTTTCTCTATATATTCTTTGGAGAGAGTCTCGATGATTTATGTTCTGGCCACTTGATCTAAGTTGAAGAGTTTCCTTTCAGCATCCTTTAGTTCACTCTTATTCTTCTCTGTCTTCCTTCTTTCGCTGATCTCAGCTTCTGGAGTCTTGCCATCACTTACTCCTTCCCAGAAAAACTTGATTGGCCCTTCCTCCAGAACATCTAGCATTCGATCATGAATGGCTCCAAGGTGATTCTCCATTCTGAATTTCCAGTAATCATAGTCTTTTATAGAGAATTCTGCCACTTCCTCGTCTTGGATCCACTCTTCTTGTAGGAAGACATATCTGCAAGTGATTAGATAAAAAGCACACAAAATTTTTTAAAACCAGATTTTCAGGGATCTGTCCAGGTGACCACCAAAAGCTTTCTCAAGCTGTGGTCTTTTGGACACACAGCTCTGATACCACTTGTTGGTCCCAAAGGCAGGTTTTAGGTAAGAATACCTTTGAACAAGTCTAGAAGGGGGGGTTGAATAGACTTGTAAGGATTCAAAAACCTTTTTCAAATTATCTTGCTTATTCAGAAAACTAGCAGACTACTTGAGGTAGTCTGAATTTGAAAGTAGTGCGCTGTGAATAGTGCAGAAATGTTTTTACTGAAAATCAGTTTTAGGAGATGTGCACAAATTAAGAGCAGAAAGAAATACGACGAGACATAAGGGAATTATAGTGGTTCGGACCAACTGTCCTACATCCACTCTCCTCAATCCAACTTGGACTTGAGGGGCTCTCCACTAACTCACTTACTTACTCACTTATACAGTTCGAGAGTACTACTCTCTTACAACTTGTCAATGCTACAAACGCAATTGACTTCTCACAGCTTCTACAAAGCTTTTACAAATAATAAGTATGAATGGGGTTTTTTAGTGCAAGTGATAATTCTGATAGAGTTTCGGCTAGCTTAATATGCGTGTAAATCCGATGCAGAAATTATCACTGTTACTCTAATTTATAGGGTCAAATAACTAGCCGTTGTAATGGACTAGAAATCTGAGATCCTATAATCTCGTATTGAATCAATCATTGTGATTGATTGAATTTCCATCTTAATTCCCGTAAATCTTCGCGATCTACAATCAATCAAGTTTGTCCCCTTGATTGATTGATCTTCTATTCTGGGAATCTTCCTTCTATGTCGCAAGTCAACCCTAAAAAATGATTCTGAAGAATCTGGGCCGAGCACAAGACCTCAGCTGATCTGTCTCCTCAGCTGGTGTACCAGTCTGCTGATACTTAGACTTCAGCTGATGTACAAGTCTGCTGGTGTGCACCTCAGCTGGTCTTCTTGACTTCGTCTGAATATGTCTTTTATCCATGGTCTTTGTCTTGTCTGCGACGTGCTCTCAGCTGATCAGCCGATCTTATGATATCAGCTGATGTTAACTTCTCTGATAATCTGCTCTCGATACTCCAGTGTCAGCTGCTTAAATCTTCGGTCTTCTGAAATCGGCTAAGTCCTCAAGGTCTCAGCTGGTCTTCTTCTCTATGATAGCTTCGGATCTTCTAGGCAGCAAGGTAGATTCCCCCTCACTCGAACCTATCTAATCCTAACTACTCATCAGCTAACTAACATGTTCAGCTGGTCCTATTTCAAGCTGATTGGTTTATTATATCATCAGAACATCTAACACAGATATCCTAACAATGTGCTATATACTCTTCAAGTTTATAATATTATATTTCCTTGCAAATTTTAGGATATTATGTTTCCTTGCTATGTTTAGAACATCTTGTTTTCTTGCTATGTCTAGTACATAAATATTTCTTGCTAATTTTAAAATGTTATATTCTCTTGTTTGAATTTATGACTATATGTTTTCTTAAGTGATAATAATAAAGAGAATGAGACTTTAAGTGTTCAAAAGTCCCCTTTCGGACAAACGTGTATAAAAGAATTTCTAAGACATCAATAACTGAAACGCAACGAATGATGCTAGGTGTAAGTGCGAGAACGGTGATGAGGATTTCTGAGTGAAAAGAACGGTGATTGTTTTTACAAAAGGAAAGCGTTTAAGGTGGGTGGCATTTACTGTATTGCCTTGAATATTATATGGACTGTTGGTGTATGCGAATGAAAATGTTTTGACCTTCGGGTTCGATTACAAGGTTATTACCCAAATGCCTACGGGCGAAGTATCTCAAATGATATGTAGTGGTCTGGCTTGTGTAGCAAGGCGCCGCGGTGGACAGAGCCTCAGGGCTATATCTCAAATGATATGTAGTGGTCTGGCTTGTGTACCTAGGCGCCACGGTGGACAGAGCCTGAGGGCTATATGATTAAAAGTATCTCAAATGATATGTAGTGGTCTGGCTTGTGTAACTAAGCGCCACGGTGGACAGAGCCTGAGGGCTATATGATGAATGATGAGCCTTTGTGGCTATGAAAAATGTTTTTACAAAATGATACGTTTGCGTACTGCCAATCTGTATAGTAGCGTACAGGTCGCCCACACTGAGAATCCAAATCTCATCCCCCTTATTTATAAATCTTTTTCAGGATATGACGAGGTGGAGTTCGTGCCAGTGGAAGAGTGATACGGTTTCCTGTATTGGTATTTTGTCATGCATCAAAAGAAAAGGAGTTACGGAGGATAACTTTTATTATGACTTTATGAATATGCCAAAGTGAAGAACAGTTATAAAATCTCTGGATAATAGTGTATGATAGTTATTTTGTTGTCTATTTTTGCGCCAAACTTTATACAAAGATCCTAGTATAGTAAATCACCAAAATAGCCACCGCGTCTTTCATAACAAAAAAATTATCTTTCCGCTGTCTACGTGTTCTTTTAGCGAAACACATGCTTCCGCTATCTATTTAATGTCATTAATAGTGTTTTATTTTTGAAAAAAAATAGTATGAATACTCGGGTTTCTAGAATGACAAAATTGCATTTTGGAAAACTGGGGCGTTACAGGTGGTATTAGTGCGCGGTTAAAATTTTTGGCCAAAATTTGCCTTTTTTTTTTCTTGAATTTTGCTTAATGTTTTATAAGTAGACATAATTTTTCAAAAGAAATTAGTGTTGATATTCTCATGAGATGTTTAATAGATCGATGGAAACGTATCCTCTCCTACGGCCGAACACCCTAAGGTATGATCCCTTATTTTGAAAGTATTTTAAAAATGTTTTACAAATGGTTGAGTTTTATTATATGTTCATCCCACTAGAACGTCGAACCCGATACCCTTTCCCTTATATAATACAATTAACATATTTTCTTCTTTTAGCTTTTAGACTTAAACCTTTAGCTATGGAATCTTAAGTATTCATCGTACTTCGGGTCTTCTTATTTTAAAATAATATTTTTTTAAAGGGGGTTTTTATTTCGAATCTATTTTAATATAAATATTAAGCACCTCTTGTGTATTATGTATTCTATCAGTTAATTTTATCTAGTTGTATGTTATGTGTGGTTTCTGACTACTATAGTCGAGCCAATCGTCGGCTGTTATCTGTGCAGTAACGAGAGCTCACCATTGTTGCCCTATTGTATGTTTGGTGCCACACAATATGTTGTCACATTAATTGGATTCTTGTTACTTTTATCCAGTCACTTGTTTGATGATGTATGTGTAAATCCCAACTACTATAGTCGATCCAGTCGTCGGCCGTTGACTAGCTACCGACGGAGCTCACCACTGTAGTCCTATTGTATAATTGGTTTACATGTTATGATGTCACAATGATTGGATTCTGATTTTGTTTTCACACCTATATAAGTAACCTATTTTCAGTTCTCTTCCAGTTGGCATCTAGTTGTTTGTTTAGAATAGTAGTCTCCTACTCCTTGTGTTTAAGAATTTGAGGATGTTTGGGACAGAAGGTATAGACGAAGGAAGTTTGAATGTAGGTGCTACATCTATGTGTTCAGTAAGGATCATGGTTAGCATACAAGTAAGAATGAATTTAATGGAGTCGAACTTGACCTTCTTAGCGGAATGATTTTGGTATAGTCTAGGGAATAGATTTATTATGAAAGCAGAAGGTGACGTGTAGAGTAAGAAATAAGAATTTGGATAGAATAAGAGGCCACATAGAAGTGAGGATGGTTGATTTAGGGTCTTGACTTGACTTTAGGACTTGGATAGTTGACTAAGAGCAAGGTGTTGACTAGGCAGGAAACCCTTTTCCAAGACATCTGAAGATCGACACTTTGATTTCCATAGAACTCTCAGTCTAGATAGAATGTATGAATCCCCTCCATCATCGAAGGTGTAAGGATCACATAGGAAAGAAAGTACCAAGGACATTTAGTCGTTATCTTGGAAAGATATCACTAAATCCAATGATGATCGCGAGAGACAACCCTAACCTTTTCCTAAGAATTGATCAAGGATTACTTTGGACTAATAGATAGAGTCTTACCAATAAGCTAGTACTACAATAAAGGTTGTTAGATGGGAAATTCATTGGGTTAATAAATCACGGGGAAGGTGCCTAGTTCTGCTCATAAGATAAACTAAGCTACCAATTTACCCTAAGAAGGATCAACAAACCATCACGAATAAGTATCCACTACCAAGTATTTGGTGCTTGCTCGACCAGTTTAAGAATCCTTTTAAGCCCAACCAAAGGACAAAAGGAGTAGCATCTTAGAGACAACATTCAAATTCCTTTAAGGGAGATGTAAGCTTACAAATAGTGTCCTTGGGATGACAGACTTACCAGTAATCTTTAATATTTTATCAATTGGGTATTTCATCAATGTTTGGCAAGTTTGTTAAGGTATAAAAGGAGGAAGAGCAACATGAAGGATGAATATTCTAGGCCTATTTAAGGATAAGGAGAACAGAGAATCATAGACAAGTTCATGGATGCAAGGCCTTAAACAATCAAGGAATATTTTGTGGTATGTAGTACGATGACCTAGTTGATTAGGTGTAATTAAGTTTTGATGGGAATATAAGAGTTTATACGAGCTCTCCATGAGATATGAGGTACTTAGCTTAGTGAACAAAGGGAACCGTCTTTCGTTGAAGGAAATCTTAGGTGAAGTTCGAGGGTGAATTCCAAGTTCAGCAAATGTGAAGTAGATTTGGTTGGTAAAAAAAAAAAAAAACAACCCTCACCTACTTAGGATAGAAGACAAATGAGGAATTGTACACTATAAGAAAAAGGTATGGAGATAAGATAGGAGCTCAGTTACCTTCTTTTGTGGATATCTAAGTGTTTTAAGATTCAACTCAATAGATGTGAATAGATGAGGAATAAACCTTGGCTCTTAAAAATGGGTGTAGTGTCTTATGGGATTGAATGACTGAAACCACCACGTAATGTTTGAGGCAATATGTGGATTATAAGACCGAACTTTTATTTTGTTACTCTCACCTTGAGATAAGAATTTTATTTGAGGAAATAAGTATAATACATACATTGAGGATCCTAGTGTTTTTATGAGAAAAGAGATCTTGGAATGATTAGGAAGTTTTGAAATAGAGGTTATCGGTCAAGATATTAGCAAAGAGGGACATAGTGGATGAGACGATAAGTTTTAGTCGTGTATGCGGAGATTAAGATTTGACTAATAGGGGTAATATAGGCGTTCAATACTTTAAGGTGAAAGGTTGAAGAAGTAAGGATCTATTAAATTTCTTGAGGAGATGAATTCTACGTGAAGTACTGAATGTCTAAGAAGGACGACTCAAATTTCGAGGATGAAATTTCTGTTAAGGAGGGTAGGATGTAATACCCCGAACCAAATTAGGATTTTCTATTATATATTTTAAATGTTATGTTATATGTATACATATTTAACTTACTGATTTTTATCTCTTTAAGGACATTACGTTTTTAAAAGGTTGATTTCTACTCAACGGTTGGTCCAAAACCAGAACCGGGAGCACTCGTAGCACCGTAACTGCGAATCGGACTTAAATATATCAATGGAATGAGTAAGATAAGGTCCTAAATAGGATTTTAAAGGCCTTTAAGTTTAAAAGAATTATTAAACAAATATTTAGACGTTTGTTGCCAAATATCGAACCGAAAACCCTAAATTTAAAAAATCATCAATCCGGCGAGTAATTACAGTTCCTAATCAAGACTTAATTAGTAAAATGAGTTAAATACAAGTTTTGATTAATAAATACAAGATATAAAAATTTCGTGTGCCAAAACGATCAAAATATTAATTTTCAGAGCCCAAAACGGGACCGAATAATATCCGATTTCAACACCGAAAACCATATCTCGTCCCAAAATACAGTTACAACTCAAATTCCCCTCCTAAATTCACTTATTGGCCGAAATTATCAGCTGGGAATGAAGAGATGTGGAGTCAAAAATGCCCATACCCCTAAATTAAGGGACCATACCTTCTTTCCTACTCTCTTACCTAACCTTGACTTCTCCTACCCTCTCCTACACCCTCATGGTCGGTCACATGCTCTCATTTTCCTATATATTCATTGTCTTGGTTCATTTACCTACTTTGAGCAAAGAAATCCAAGAAGGAAAATTAAACAACACCTCCCTCTCCCACTTTCTCTCAACTTTCGGTCATCTCTTATTCAAAGGGGGAAGAAATTTTCTTCTCCCATTTACAACCATAAGAAGCTTTCATTCTCATGTAAAAAGTCATCTATGAAGTTGTATTGAAGTTTTGAAGCCAACAACAAGCAAAAATAAGCTCTCAATCTCTCCTTCTCTCTTTAAGTTCATGTTTTCCTCTCTATTTTTCCCAACTTACTCTATTGCCTTGTTTTAGCTCAAAACCAAAGTATTCCTCCAAGTGGTGCTCCATTCCTACAAGCTTAAGGGTCAAGGGAAAAATAAAGCTTCTTTTATTAACAAGAAAAAGGCTCCAAAGGTTGTAAAACCCCAACTCAAAACATTTGGTTTTCTTGCATATGTATGTAAGCTATGTGTGTTTATTGTTCCATATTTTTAGATACCATGAAACCTTAGGACTTTGTCACTTTTTAATGTTCAAATTCATGATAAATGAAGTCTTGGATGATGTTTTTGAAGGTGTTAAAATGTTGGTGGCATGGTAGCTATGGAATAGAAAATGTAAGTGAAAGCATGCACACAAACCACACACTCTATACACTGACCTCAGATTTCTTACAGGATTCGGAACTCATGTGTTATATATTTTTGGATTATATTTATATGGTTGGAAAATAGATCAAGTTAGCTTTCATTTGAATCTAGTTTGAGAATTTTTCGAGTTTTTTTTAATAAATTATGAATTTTCTACGAAAGTGTGACAAAATGCTGCTTATTTCGAAATTATGGATTTTCTGGGAGTAATCAGTTCATGGAAAAATATTTTAAAAATTATGGTAAAATACTAAATGAATCTTAGTACCTTTATGATTTATTTCTTGATTTTTAGAGGTGTTTAAATATTTTTACCAAAATTATTTCGAAAGTTGCACAGTTTCTGAAATTTGTGGAACAATCTGCCATGTTTTGAAAACAAGCCTAAAACTCATGTTTTCCTAAACAAAATTACATGAAATAAATTTTATTTGTAAATTATACTTGATGAGGTAGCTACTATAAAAATTTCACAATTTTTGGATGAGTTTTGATATTTTTATAAAATGCTCCAAGTTGGTATGAGTGTAGTACAAAATGCAAACTGCCCTACTTGAATGTTGTTGCTCATGTGTTACCTTCTTGTTAAAAAAATGTAAATGTTTTCCATGATAAAACTAGTCTAAATGCTATGTTAGTGAAGGCTATGTGTTGATAAATACTATTTGAATGCATGATTTAAGTGAATGGCATGATGTTTGGTGTTGATTTTAGATTAAGGACTATATTTTCTTGTTTGCCTTGAGAAGTCCCCAAATTTGGAATTCCTTGGATTTTTGAGAAAAATCGGCTCAAGCACAACTTTTGTGAAATACACAATTAAATACTACGTGAACTTAGGGATCTCCATGTTTTATTTCAAAAATTTTGAACTAGCCTAAATATTTACAAAAATTATTTTGCTAAGGTCGCACTGTTGGATTTTTTTGGAAACCTATGAAAATCATTGTCCTCTTTCTAAAAATGTTCCAATGCCTAAAATTTTCACTTACAAAATGAATTGCCACAAGGTGTTATACACCTAATTATGATCCCATTATACAAGTTTTGTGATTTTTGGTTATATTGAAATGTATTTAGAAATTACATAAGAATAGAAAATAAAAGGTATTTCTTTTCAAATTGTTTCTTCTAAAATAGATCATATTTGATGAGCATGATGTGATAGTGATTTGGAGTTCTAAAAAATAATGTATGAAATTTCTTTTGCATGGTTTTGAACTCATTATTCTAATTTTATGATGATATGTTTATCATTTAAAGATTTAGGACACTAGTTATTGCAAGTTTAAAACATTAGCAAATTGCATGCTATATGTTCTTTTTATTTAATGTTCAGGACATTAAAATACTATATGTTCTTCTATTTTAAGGTGTATGTGCTATATACTCTTCAAGTTTATAATATTATATTTCCTTGCAAAGTTTAGGATATTATGTTTCCTTGCTATGTTTAGAACATCATGTTTTCTTGCTATGTCTAGTACATAAATTTTTCTTGCTAATTTTAAAATGTTATATTCTCTTGTTTGAATTTATGACTATATGTTTTCTTAAGTGATAAGAATAAAGAGAATGAGACTTTAAGTGCTCAAAAGTCCCCTTTCGGACAAACGTGTATAAAAGAATTTCTAAGACATCAATAAATGAAACGCAACGAATGATGCTAGGTGTAAGTGCGAGAACGGTGATGAGGATTTCTGGGTGAAAAGAACGGTGATTGTTTTTACAAAAGGAAAGCGTTTAAGGTGGGTGGCATTTACTGTATTGCCTTGAATATTATATTGACTGTTGGTGTATGCGAATGAAAATATTTTGACCTTCGGGTCCGATTACAAGGTTATTACCCAAATGCCTACGGGCGAAGTATCTCAAATGATATGTAGTGGTCTGGCTTGTGTAGCTAGGCCCCGCGGTGGACAGAGCCTCAGGGCTATATCTCAAATGATATGTAGTGGTCTGGCTTGTGTAGCTAGGCGCCACTGTGGACAGATCCTGAGGGCTATATGATTAAAAGTATCTCAAATGATATGTAGTGGTCTGGCTTGTGTAGCTAGGCGCCACGGTGGACAGAGCCTGAGTGCTATATGATGAATGATGAGCCTTTGTGGCTATGAAAAATGTTTTTACAAAATGACACGTTTGCGTACTGCCAATCTGTATAGTAGCGTACAGGTCGCCCACACTGAGAATTCAAATCTCATCCCCCTTATTTATAAATCTTTTTCAGGATATGACGAGGTGGAGTTCGTGCCAGTGGAAGAGTGATACGGTTTCCTGTATTGGTATTTTGTCATGCATCAAAAGAAAAGGAGTTACGGAGGATAACTTTTGTTATGACTTTATGAATATGCCAAAGTGAAGAACAGTTATAAAATCTCTGGATAATAATGTATGATAGTTATTTTGTTGTCTATTTTTGTGCCAAAGTTTATACAAAGATCCTAGCATAGTAAATCACCAAAATGGCCACCGCGTCTTTCATAACAAAAAAATTATCTTTCTGTTGTCTACGTGTTCTTTTAGCGAAACACATGCTTCCGCTATCTATTTAATATCATTAATAGTGTTTTATTTTTCAAAAAAAAAAATAGTATGGATTTTCAGTCACTAAGTGACGACTCGGGTTTCTAGAATGACGAAATTGCATTTTGGAAAACTGAGGCGTTACATTTAACACTTGTTGGTATATCTCTATTGAATCCTTCAAAATAGAGCATATTCAACTATATTCGCGAAATTCTAATGTATTCATAATCAAGCTCCCAGCTTGATTGACTATTCAATAAATCACAAAAGAATGTGTTAAATAAAGATATTCTCCCTTTCTAACTAAGAGTCTACAGTCTCCCACTGTAGCTGCTTTCCTAGACACGTACCGCATAGCTCTTAAAATTCATAGTCATTGGAAACATGCTAAAGTAGTAACGCTAAAGTGTAAACTTAGAAAATGTAGAAAGTCTTAATGGTAAAAAATAAAATAAGGACTCATACTCAATGAAAAATTATGGATATGTTTTCATTTCCTTTACGGGTCATTTAACACATGAAGTTTCTCTAAAACCGCATGTCATAATGTCTTTAATTTCCTATGAAGGAAGCGTATGTCTAATTCAACTTTGACATTGCGTAAATTTATAAATTAAATGCATTCTACGCACTTAACCCAGATATCCACTCTCAAGTGTATTAGGACATCTTGTAAAATTTAGCTAATTAAAACAAGTTAGACAGATTTGTGGTCCAATCTATCTCGATTATATTTCTCATTATAATCTCATCTTTGTGCTCCCATTTGAACATAGGTGATTGCTCGTATGAGAGAGCCAATCATAACTTGTCGACATACTATCATATATGAAACATTACATATAAGTCATAAAACACAAATAGTCACATCAATAACCATTTAATATAACATCATTCAACATTTCATTTTAACAGAATCAAATCCTATGCAAACCCAAACCTCTAATGTGTTTCATAAAAACATCTCTAGCAATTGGTTTGTTAAAAAGATATGCTAACATGTCAGGAGTAGAAATGTACTTCATAATCACTTTTTTCTTTTCAACTATATATCTAACAAAGTTGAACTTTGTGTCAATGTGTTGGGTCTTTCCATGATATTTGGGATCTTTTGTGTAAGCAATAGCTGCTTGATTATCACAATTAACTGAGACAGCTCCCACTGGGGTGTTAGTTCTCTCCAAATGTTTCAGGAATCTTCTTAACCAAATAGCCTCTTGAACTGCAGCAGCACATGCCACAAATTCGGCTTCCATTGTAGATAGTGCTATACAAGTCTGTTTCTTGCAACACCATGATATCGCTCCATTGTTGGGTAAGAAGACATAACAGGAAGTTGATTTTCGTTCATCCAAATCACCACTCTAGTCTGCATTCGTATACCCATTGAGTGTCACATTGTTTCCTTGCTAGCAAAGTTGATAGTCTGCAATCCCTTTTAAATATCTGAAAATCCTTTTCACTGTCATCCAGTGTCTTTTCCTAGGATTAAACTGATACATGCTGACTAGACCAACGGCATAACAAATGTGTGGTCGTGTGCACAACATTGCATACATTAGACTACCAATAGCATTGGCATATGGTATTTTGGGCATTTCATCTTTTTCTTTTTTAGTCTTAAGACACATATCTACGCTCAAAGATTCACCGTTCATAACAGGAGTATCTAGTGGTTTGCAGTCTTTCATTTTGAATCGTTCCAAAAGTTTCTTGACGTAAGTTTCTTGGAATAAGCCCAATAACTTTTTTTAGCGATCCCTTTGAATCTTAACACCAAGAATGTATTCTGCTTCACCCATGTCTTTCATCTAAAAATTTGAAGACAACCATTTCTTGATAGTTTCAAGATACTCTTTATTATTTCCAGCTAATAGTATGTCATCTACACATAGAGAGAGAATCTTAAAATAGTTTTTAGAACATTTAACATACACATAGTGGTCTTCATTTATCATAACAAAGTTATATCAGATTATCGTCGAATGAAATCTCAAATACCATTGTCTCGATGGTTGCTTTAGTCCATAAATCAACTTTTTCAACTTACAAACTTTATCCTTTTGACCTTGAAGAACAAATCCTACAGGTTGTTGCATGTAGATCTCATCTTCTAACTCCATTGAGGAAAGCAGTTTTAACGTCCATCTGATGCAATTCTATATCCATACTTGCTACTATAACTAGAAGTAAACGAATCGAGGCAAATCTCACTAAGGGCAAAAAAGTTTCCTCATAATCTATACCCTCTTGTTGAGTATACCCTTTTGCCACTAAGCGAGCTTTAAACCTTTCTATTGAGCCATCAGCTTTCCTCTTAATCTTAAGTATCCATTTATTTCCGATTGCTTTGCGTCCTTTTGGGAGGTCAACAAGTTCCCAGACTTGATTTGACTTCATTGACTCCATTTTCTCTTTCATTGCTTTCTTCCATTTTTCTTTTGTTGGACAAGTTAGAGCTTCTTTCACAGTTTTAGGCTCTTTTTCTTCCACTCGGGAATTTTTCCCATTTTCTGGAGAAACAAAGAAGGCATGACCTTCTATGTGATAATGTCTTTTTGGCATTGATTTCCTACAACTTTTCCGAGACTGTTGTCACACCCTAGTCTTTGAATTACAGCGGAAGTCTTAATCATCAT
>JAPKLY010003856.1:0-16854 GCA_026898435.1 Prunella vulgaris
CTTTATTTTACGAGCTTTTCATGTGTTTTAAAAAGGGATTTTCGTGGAAAGTGTTTAATTTATGTCTAATATGATTTAATTGAGTATTTATAGGTCTTATGTTGAATGGCAAGGCAATAGTATTAAAGAAAATGGATTTGGTATTAGTTAGTGGACTGTTTTTATACACAACCAGTTTTGATGAATACACCCAGGCTGTTTTCGTGAGTTTTATGCCCCAGTGGCTGTACATGATTTGTTTATGTATTATTGCATGATTTAATTGATGTCTTTGTTGATGTATGAAGTTGGAATGATTTAATTTCCTATGTCAAATATATTAAATTATATTGGATATATTTGAGATGGTATTATTTATGTTTTCCATGGATGTGTTGAACGAGTTATTTAAATTGAGTGTATGATTTATTTGTTTCAATTTATTACTCTAATTTTAGTTTTAAAAAGGGTTTTTAAAAGAGAAGGAATTTTATTACAAGCTTAAGGGTTCACGTTCTAAAGAATGTTTTATTAAATTGTTTATTTAAAATCAAGACTTCCGCTGATTTGAAAAGCTTAGAATTTTAGGGCATTACATCTAGTTTATGAGAGTATGGAAGACACCTTGGCATTGATTTTGAAGAACATGGAAGATATGAGAGTGGAATTTAGAAAAATGAATGGTGAGACGAAAAAGAAGTTTGATGACTTGTGTGCTTCACAAGGAAATCAAATCAAGAGCTTGGAATTTCAAATAGGGCAAATTGCTTCATCTTTAAGCCTACAAGTGAAGAAAGGTAAGTTCCCTTCTACAACTGAAATCAATCCTCGTGAGCATTGTAATTCAATTTCGTGTGTGGAGGTTGAAAAAGAGGTTGTAGGGAATTCTCCTTTAAAAATGTTTCATGATGAGATGGTGGATGAAGTATTTCGTTGTGAGAGTGCGAAATTGGTAAAGAGTAATGAGAAAGGCTTGGGGGTAGAAGATAGGTTGATGAAGAAAGAGAAGGAAAAGAAAGAAAAAATTGAGGGGTTAGATAAAATAGGGGGTGTGGAAAGAAAGGTGGAAGAAGGGAGAGTGAAAAAGGATGTGAAGGTGGAAATTTCAAAAGGAATGAAAGATAAACTTGATGATCGATTCAAAAAGTTCTTTGAACTTTTCAAGAAGTTATATTCAAAGATGCCTTTTCATGAAGCTATCGAAGAAATGCCAAATTATACAAGGTTCTTGAGAGATGCTTTGGCAAAGAAAAAGAAAGCAAATGAACCGGAAATGGTTAAGCTTACTCGTGAGAGTAGTGAGTTGATACTAATTCATTTACCACAAAAGCTTAGAGATCCGGGGAGTTTCACATTGAGTTGTCATATTAAAGAGGGCAAGGAAATGAATGCCTTGTGTGATTTGGGGCAAGTGTGAACATGATACCATTATCTATTGCCAAAGAGTTGGGCTTGCAAGACTTGAAGCCAACAAAAATGAATTTCCAAATGGCCGATGGTTCAAAAGTAAGACCAAGAGGAGTTATAGAGGATGAGGTCGTTCATGTTGGTAAGTTCGTTTATCCCGTTGACTTTGTTGTGCTAGATATTGAGGAAGATTTTGAGAGTCCTATCATTTTTGGGAGACATTTTCTTGCTACGTCGGATGCTTTAATTAATATTAAGCAAGGAGAGGTTACTCTTGGAATGAATGGGGAAAAAGCCACTTTTTCGATCCATGGTAATTCCAAGAGTTCCCCAAAGAAGATTGAAGGAGAGACGAACAAAGTTGTACGAGATGATATGGCAAGTGAAGAAAATAACAAGGTAAGAAAAATTGATCTCAAGAGTGAGTCTAATGTTGATGATCGTTTTGAAAAGAGAAAAAAAGTGAATGAAGACAAGGGGATGAAACAAGTGGTGAAGAAGGCATATCTTGATGTTACTTGAGCCTTTAAGAGTCGTCCGGCTAGGGGACGTTAAATCCAAATGCTAGATGGGAGGCAAACCATCCATATCCTTTATTTCTTTTGTTTTTAGTTTTGACTTGATTGATTTTTTTGTGTTGGAATTGAAGCATGAGGTTATTTGGTATTTTTGGCCAATTTCTTATGATCATTGCTTATTGATTTTGAGCTTATATGAATAGGAAGAGTTTGAGGAGTGAATTTTTTATATAATCTTGATGAATACTTGGTTTGTGAGTTGAGAGTTTGTGATTAATGGGTTTTATATGCTAGCAAATTTGTAATTTACCATTTTTCCAAACTTTATTAGGATTTACAATCCGAAAAAGTTTGGGGGGGGGGGGGTGTGATCGTGTTAAATTCCCTCAATTGTGTAGGAAAAGTACAAGAGAAAAGGGTAAAAAAATTGAAATTTTTGATGTAGAAAATTGAAAGCCTCGGTCGACAGCACCCATAGCTGAGGTCGGCAGCCTTTGCGCGACCAAGTCCACTGGAATGGCAGGCTTCACGCGACTGGCATTGGGCGACAAGCCTCAAGGTATTACGTGACAAATGGCACTTCGCGCGACCATGCTGTCGAGCAGCTTGGTCGATAATCCTTATGCTCATGGTCGACAGTCGTGTCTGGGAAACAGGATTTTGACCAATTTTGGTCAAATTTTGACTACAACTTCCAAGGTAAGCCCACTAACTCTTTACTCATTTTTATACACTCTTACACACACAAACACACACTTAATCACAAGAGTCTTGTATCTCTCTCTCTCAAAAATCGGCCGAAAGAAAAGAAGAGAAGAAAATTTTTACTTCTCAAATCCTACACCTCCTCACTCGAATTCCTTCTACATGTATGTGCTACTCACTCTCCTCTACCTATCTCTTGCATTTTTATAAGAATTCCATGGTTGCTTTTTCATTAATTTGAAATTGAATATCTAGGGTTCTTGAGCATGTAAATTGGGGATTTTCGATTTTCTTGAGTTTTCATGAAATTGATGATGCATTTATGCTACATTATTGATGGGTAATCTATTAGGAGCTCAATTGCATGCTAATTTTGTTTATTATGAGCTTAATTGAGTATTGAAATTTTGGGGGTAGGCATAGTGATGAATTTTTAGGGAATTCATGCTGAAATTGAAATGTCATGATATTGTTGTGCTAATCGATAATGGGTATGAGTATACTGATGCTAGGTTGAGTTAATGATGTTGATTCACCTAAGTTTCATTGGTATATGATATTAGCATGACTATGAGTGGTATAATTTTTCTCGATTCTAGAATTAATCCCTTTATGTTCAATCTATTTTATTTGGTGAATGAAGTTGATAATGACTTAAGTGAATTGTTCTACCGTTGCTCATGTGTAGAATTCTTCTAGGAAATGTGATAGTTGAGCTCATTATACATATATCTTGCTCATGCATAAAATCTTTCGTAGGCCATGTCTAGTAAAGGTAAGTGTATTGCTGCAAGTTCAAGTTGGAAGGACGGTATAATTGTTGAGCTGGAAGAGAAATGTTATAAGACTTGTCGTAACAAACCCTCTTGGTTTGGAATGTCATTTGGAATCAACGCAAGTTGTTACGTCATGTTCGAAAGATTTGTTAATATGGAATTCCATTGTTCAAGATATTTCATCTTAAATTTGGAGAGGATGTTGAGTACTTGTTCAACAATGTAGGATTGAGCGGATTGCTAAATGTCCACGATAACTCGTACATGAATCTTAATATTGAATTTCTGAGTACATTTTGAATTACTGAGAATCGTGGTATTCGTGTAGAGATTCAATTCCATATCGACAACAAAGCTCATTCACTTACTACCTAAGAAATAAACTGAATGTTCGGTTGGAAAGAGGATATTTCGTCTAGTCACTTCTACAAAAAGGAACGGTTTGGGCAAGATCAATCGTTTTGGAGAGCTCTTGTGAAAGATGATGACAGTGAGTTTATCGCCTCTCAGTCAAAGGTTACTCAAATCGGTAATCCCATCCTCATATATGCACAAAAGATTTTGGCAAACATGGTCTTCGCTAGGAGTGATACGGAGGAGATGCAACATGAGGAACTCTATGTCCTTTTTTCTATGATTACGGGCTTGAAGGCTAATTTTGGAGCCTATTTTTGCAAGAATTTATCCTACGTAATTTCCAAGGGAGATTGTGCATTTGGTGGGATGATTGCTCACTTAGCAAGATGCTTAGGGTGGGAGCCGAGAGAGGAAGGAAAGGATTTTTCTTACCTTGATTTGGGGTACTTGATGGACATTCACATGATTGTGCGGCGAAATAAGAAGCTTTGTCTAGCACATCGGCCATCCATTGAACTCCTGTTTCCTCTTGTGGACTATGAAACCATTTCTATCAAGAACGTGGAAAATTGGAGCATGAGTAGCCCGTTGCACTTCGATATTGCTCGGGAATTCAATCAAGGGAGGAGGAATGTAACAAAGAGGGAAAGAAGAAGAACTAGTGTGCACAGAGAGAGTGATATAGAGCAAGCTGAGGAAGAAGATGAGTATGATAGAGGGTCTGGAAGCTACAACGCTTGGGGTCAAGAGATGACTACACTTAGGACCGATGTCTCGGCTCTTCAGTCGGACTACCCACTTCTCATTACCGATGTGACCGCCTTAAATGCCAACTACACAACTCTAAATTCCAATATTGCTACAATTAGCCGAGATGTGAGTTCGATGCAATCGACCATGACAACCATGGGTGCTAACATTGAGGAGTTGCTAAGGGCTCAAAATGCAATAATGAATTGGCACCTTGATGAGAGGAATTTCACCTATCCACCGAGGGACCCTCCTTCGTGAAGTGATGATTTCGATCTAACTTCATAAGGAAGGGTAACTATCTGTCGTCCCTATCTTGTTTTCCTTATCCTTATTCCTAGTTTTTATTCATGATGATATTTGGGCTTGTACTAAGATTGTGAGATTTCATATTGCTTTGGTAGATGGCTGATTGTAGGTTGTGATGGATATTGATTTTCTTGATGTTTGTCCTTGGGATTCTTGAATATTACTTATGATGATATTGAGTATTTGTTTTATTGTGGATTGCATGATTCTTGCCTCCACTTCTTTGCCAAACTTTTTAGACCCTCGGTCCAAAAAAGTTTGGGGGTGTGATCGTTTCGTCATTCTCATGGCAATGCTATTTTTAGATTGATTTTTGGAAGTATTTTTATGCCTTGATGCCTATTGTATTGATGAGCCCTTGTGTTGCTTGTTATTTTTTGCCATATTTTTACTTGCTTTGAGTAGTGAATGCATGAGATATGCTTATTGTTGTGTGGATGAGTTGATAGTCTTGATTAGTATAGTGGATTATTTGCTTGATTCTTGTCCTATCTTTGATACTTTTGATTAAATGATTCTTGAGATTTCATTGATTTGAGCATTTGTGATAAGATATGAGTCTTGATCACCTATAACCCATGAGGTTTGAGCCATATATGCCCATTTCAATCTTGAACGGATGATATTCTTTGATGTGAGTTCCACACATGTGCATAATACTCTAGAACTTGGCTTTAGTCTTATTTGAGACTACATTAGATAATGATTTCACATGAGATGATATGAGGCATTTACTTTGATTTATATTGAGCCACTTTGCCCTATGAACCTACCATTGATATGATGATCCTTTGTTTACCACTTTTGTGCTTATAGACCTTTCCTTTGGCTAACCACACTTTAAGCCATTTTCCTTCCTTTTTGGAACTCTCTTGTCCCTATGATTAGTAGAGTGAAAAGAAGGAAGGAAGATTGGTGATATGATGAAGAAATTGGTGGCCAAGGTGGAAAGAAATTCTATGCATGGATTGTTTTGAAAAGAAGGTTCAAAGGCAAGTGCTTGCAAGAAATTGAAAAAGGTTGACTTTTCCTGAAAATTTAGTCAAGTTTGACTTTAGAGTGTGAGTATGACCACAATGCGTTATAAGGGAAGATTGATACTTAGAAGTGTGATTTTGAAAGAGCATGAAGATGAGATTGCTATTTGCACGATGATATGATTTACATGATGATTCCTTCTATGCTTTACTAATCATACTTAGTCACTATTACCCATATGTTCCTTCCTTACCAAAGTGCCAACACTACAACCTTTAAAAGTCCTCATTGATGTGTGATTGATTTGTCATTCCAAGTGGTGGAGAATGTAGACTTGAGCCAAGCCTATGGTAGTATCTGTATCATTGTGTGATGAATGAGAGAGCCTAAGCACTCGAGGGTTGAGAGAAAATACTTATCTTGAAAGGATCATGACTCATTGACTTGATATTGTGTTCATTGATTTGATTTTGATAGATGAGTGGATGATATTGTATTTTAGATTTGCTAGATATTGAGCTATGATTCTATGGCATTGATCTTGTGCTTGATGCTTCATACATACAATTATTCCCCTATCTTATCGCTTCGTTGCTAGAGGTCATGCAACAATCTAGTTTGGGGGTGTGATTACGGTCATAATTGCCTGTTTTTGCATTCATTTCTATATGCTTTTGATGCGCTTATGTTCATATTTGACCCTAATATGGTATAAATTGTGCTATTAACCCTTTTTTGCTAGAAAGTTGTGATTGTAGGTGAAAACGAGCAAAATAAGAGAGAAACAAGAAAGATCGAGAAAAGTCTGAATTTTGGAGTTGATCATAATGGAGAAATTAATATTCCATGTCGAAGAGATTGAAGAGAGGGTCACAACGAAAGAAGAATCGAGTCGATCGGAGTTCTAGAGCTCAAGATATGATAAAAACGAGGAAGTCGCACATCGACCGGCACTAAGTGTCTCGGACGACAGAACCTCTTCAGCAAAAGGCAGGAGTCGCGCGACTAAAATCCCTGGAAAGCAAGGCATTGAGCGACTAAGCTGTCGACCAGCTCGGACGGCAGGCAGCCAGCTCTTATGCGATAAAATGGCACTCTATCGAGCAAGCTGTCGACCAGCTTGGTCGACAGTCTTCAAGGTGTTGGGCGACAGCAGTGCAAAAGATCCGAAATTTCAGGGCTATTTTCGTGTTTTCACGTGTTTTAATGAAGGGCATCTTAGTCAATGATCAAATGGCACTATATATACTTCCATCTCAGATTTGCAAAAGGACTTTGATCATTTTCTTAGATTCACATTTATCATATATTCTCTCACTAGATTAGGAGAAGTCAGAGGTAGTTTCCAATTGGGTGTTCTTAGATTTCCATTACGATATCTACGATTACTTTCGATCTACCGTACGGATCTTCAATCCGTCTTCTCCAGCATTCTTAGCACATCGAAAGCTACATTTCTACCGTTCGGTTTTCAATTTCAATTGTCGGATCATCTTATAGCTTCTAGAGGTAATCTTGTATCTTTTCAATTTCATTGTAATAGGTAAATTCTTGTATACTCTTTACAATTCTTGCATAATGATGATTGTAGTTACTTCAATTTCTCTTTTGTTTACCAAATTAGCCATGGGCTAATTACTTTGTGTGTTAGTGTATGAATCCTATGGATTAGTGTGGTGTCTATGTTGATCTTATAAATGCTTGAGATATTGTATGATCAATTCTCTATTTTGATGGTTTGTATGAATGCTTATATGCATAATTGATTGTATGGGCCATTAGGATTTAGTCTCATACGAGACTTGGGCTATTTTCCTAAACATTCTTGTTATTAGGCCATTGCATGCTAAGTGTTTGTTAAAATTCCTTAGATAGTGAGAATTACCTTAGAGAATTGGAAAGACAATTAGAGGCTCTTATGTGCATTTAGGGAGACCTTTACATGTTAGAGTGGCTTGCCTATTGATTGTACAATACCTCAATGCATGAGTAAGTGATGCTTCACCACATGAAACATAGGATAGTACACTAATACACCTCTCACACAATTTGCTCACTTTGTGAATCAAGGTGATAGGTAGTTTACTTGTTTGACGCATTTGTAGATGATAGATACCTTATATCCTTTACTTGCTTTGTGTTTTCGAATTTAGAACAATAATCTTACCTTACAATCACCCTTCTCCCTGTGTTCGATATAAAATAAACCTGGTTAAGCTTGCTATTACAATAACGATCGTGTACATTTGCATGTAGACACCGAATAGGCAAACACAGATGTAGACTTCATTTACAACTATATGTTTCAAACACCAATATCCTTAGCACAAGTGTTAGATCAATATATCCAAATAAAACACAATTAAACACATTGTTTTGCATACATCAAAATCTAAACCAAGGTACTTAACAATTTTCCCATATTTTGATGTTGGCAAAACAAACAACAAAACAAACAACATAGACAATAAGAAATTGTCTTATAAGAACAAAACAAGAACAACAAGAAGCAAAACAGATAAAACAATAGGAGAGAAGGCTGCAATAACATAAACAAAGGTTCAAGATACAGCTTACAGTAGATAATTAGACTAAAACCTAAAAGTTTTAGTGTCTAATCTAGAATAGAGTCTTCATCTTCTCCTGTGCTTAGGATCAACATCATCTTCATCATCCTCTTCATCAGTTTCATCTTGAGGTTTTAAGATTCCTTGCTCCACTAACTTCATATTCTTCTCATCCTCTTCATAGTACTTCATCAGCATCTGAAGTTCATAAACTTCAAAGTCTTCTTCCTCCTTCTTGGATTTGAACTGCTTTCTAGATAATGGATTACTTCTCATCTTTCCACCAAGGAGCCGAGCATTGTCTCCTTTATATAATGATCCATCAGCTTTCAGATCTTTGAATTTCTGGAATCTGTCCTTCTTGAGTTTAATCTTCTTAATCACAGCATGCTTGTTACATATACTCAAGAATTCCTTCCATAGATTATCAAATTCAGCTTTCATTTGCTTAACCCTTTCATCAGAATCTTCAGTAGGTATCATGCTTAATGGTTGAACATCCAATGGTTGAGCAGTGATAACAGCTGTAGATTGTTCTTGTTCTTCCTTTCTCTATTTGTCTTCTTTCTCTTTCTTTCTAAGTCTGGATTCCTTCACTGTTTGTTCCCAATAACCAAAAGGTTTATGAGAAGTATGAGCTGTAGGATTCTTCTGAGCTGTAGATTTAGGGAGCTTTATGATCTTGCCTTCTCTAGAACTTCCCTTCATCTGCTCTGATTGAGTTTTCTCTTCTTATTGTCCACCCAATCTGATGGCAGCTTCAAATTCCTTTGCCAATGACTTTCCAATATTCCTTACATTTCCAAGAATATCTTCAGTATTCTTGTCTCCTTCTTTGATTTCCTTTTCAATATTGCTTTCCCCCTTTTTGCCAACATCGATATGTGACAAAATCGTTTTAAGCTTGCTCATCAGTTCATCCTTCAGACACTCATTTCCAGTAATCAGCTTGGTCATCTCATTCTTCATACCTTTCACTTCTACCTTCAAATTGAAAGAGTCATCTTTCATGAGTTTAATATCAGACTGTAGAGTGATAATTTCTCTTGTCTTCTGGCTACTTTCTTTTCTGATGTCTTCATTTTGAGCCAGTAACCTGTCCACAACAGCTTTGAAATTCTTTTCAAAAAATCTCTTTTCTTCTGAGCTTCTCTCCTCAAACTTCTTCACAAGATCTTCCATACCTTTCCTCACATTCTGATAGATAATACAATCAGGTACCATCTTGAGTTGTTTCAGAATTTCAGCTTCTATACTCTTAAATGATTCCTCCAAATGCTTAAGTTGAGATACAACTTCTTTGGGTGTCATCTGAGGATTTGTATCACTGTCCTCTTCCTCAGAGTCTCCTTCTCTTATAGCCAATTCTTTTCCTTTTGTGACTTTCTGAGCTTTAGAAGGCACCAACTCTACAGCTGTAGAGTCTTCAGTGGAAGCCTTCCTCTTGCTAGGAGTCACAACCACTTCTGTAGAGAATTCAACAATATAATCATTATGTTTTCAACATTCTCTCTCTCATGAGCTGAATAGCTCTGCAGTGGGGGAGTTCCATGCCTATAAATCTCTTCCAGAGTGAACATTGCAGGTGGAGATTGATGAAAAATGCTTGTGATGGGGTGTGACAAGTCTTTTGCACTTTCGTCAATGTCCTTGGAAGTATCTTCAACAATCTGCTCATCAACTTGAACATTTTCAGTAGATTGAACTTCAGTTTCCACAGCCTTAGCTTGAGCTTGAGCCCGAGCACCACCCATTAGTGCATCATCATTGCAATCTTCATCATCATCTGACTTTTCCTTAGGCTCTTTGCAAGGAGAATCATTTTCTCTTGCTTCTTTCTCCTTCTCAGATTCTTCTTCTGTAACGTTACCTCCAACAATTACTGGATCTGCAGCACTAGCTCCTGCAGATTCCATCAAAATAGCTTCCTTTGCCAAGATAGTTAAGCCCTCAGCTTCAACTATTTGGTGAATACCTTCACCAGTCTTCTGTGGAAATTCTTCATCACTTTCTGAGCTCACAATATCATACTCAGTTTCTGGAAATTGAGCTTCCGGGTCTTTCTCAGTCATAATAGCAAATTTCAAAGCTTCAGCTGCAGACTTAGTGATTACCTTCTTTGCAGTTTCTTCAACAATAATCTGTTTTCCTTTTCTTTTATCTTTTCTTCTTTTCTCAGCAATGAAATCATCAATGAAATTAGGCTTCATGAGTTCGTTGACATCACTGCAATTTGTCCAATCAACTACCCACTGGAACAAATTTCTTTCCTCAACTGTAAACTTGTCTAGTTCCTCTCTGACTACCTTCCAGTCATCGAATTTCTGCCTTTCTTCTTCAAATCCTTCTACCCTCTCAACTGGAACAACAGGGAGTTGTTCAGTTTCAGGTGCAGGAACTTCAGCCTCTTCAATCCGTTCCTCAGTAATTTGTACCTCAGACTGTACAGTTGGCAAGTCTACAGCTGTAGACTTGTCAGTTTCAACTTCTGTAGCTTTCTTTGAGTGATGTTTCTTCTGCCTATTTTCTCTGTCAACTTCATCCTCAGAATCAGTTGGTTCATCCACTAAGAGTTCTCTTCTTACATTCTTCTTCTTCTTTTTCTCAGGTTCTTTTGGTGATCTAATAATGGTGAAAACCTTCCTTTCAAGCTTATTCTTCTTTTTTTCTTTGACTTGGGAGCCATAGGAGCATCCACAGCTCCTCTCTTGAAATTTGCCTTTCCAATGATTCTATGAATTAAGATAGGTTGTCCTTCATGCCCATTGAACAAGGAAAATCCAACTTCCTTCAAAATATAGTTTAAGAACAAACCAAAACCTTTGTTCTTTCCAGTCTTAACAACATCATTTCCTATATTTCTCAATAAAAGTTCTCCAATATGTATCTTAATCTCCTTCACAAAAGCTATCATCAAATCCCACATAAGAATGGTGCCAGTATCATGAGCATCAGTCCTACATAATAAACATTTATCTATAGCTTCATAAAGATAGACATACTCAACTGCTAAGTCTGCCTTCTTGAATGTCCTCTTCCAGTTCTTTGGAAATGACTTCTTTACAGTAAATTTCTTCCAATACTTCTCATATTCCTCAACAAAGTTGAGATTATCATGAGCATCACCTCCAGTCCTTAGGTGTAGAGCTTTGCAAATATCACCAGCTGTAATCTTGACATTCCTACCTTGCATCTTCACAAATAATATCTTTCTTTCTACGTTGGCTTCAGCATTTTGATAAAATTCATGTACAATCTTCTCATCATATGATCCAGGATTGTGTGTAAGACAGTAATGAACACCTTGATTCACTATATGTCTAATGACTTCCTCCATAGCATCAGTGGGATGCTTCTTCAATATCTCGTCGAAGTCAAATAGAGCTCCAAAGACAACTTTCATCGCCATGATTTTTGTTTACTTTTGAGTAGGGGATGGGGAGTGTTTAAGGTTTCAGAGGGTTCGAAATGTTAAAATGAGATATAAAAGGATGAAGGGTCCTTTAAATACCTTTCCTTAAATAGTCATTTAAGAACAGGGGTATAACGGTCTTTGACCTAAAATTTATGAGTTTATGAATTCTGGACCAAAATTTATAATTAAATTTGTCCAAAATCTAACTCACATAGAATTTAATTTCATTTAAAATGTTACACGTGCTTAAACATTTTATTAATTAAAATGCCTGAATAAATCCAAAATGTATGTATCTTAGTACAAACGTTTCTGAATTTGTAGTGCTCCATTTAATTTGCAGAATTGTACAGAGTACTGTAAATTCCCTAAGTTTGCAGTTGACATTCTTAGAATTTGAAAATATACAGTTGATAAGGAATTTGCAGTTCAGAACTAAGTCTACAGCTGTAGAGTTATCAACTCTACAGTTGAGTGATTTTGCAGCTGCAATTTTTCTTTTTACTGTCTTTCCAATTTTCTAGGTTTGTCTTTGCAATTTAGTGATTTTCACAGAGTCTTCTTACAATTCTAACATTCCCAAATTACTTCTCAAGATTGAAAATCTTGATTCACATAAAGGTTTAGTGAAAATATCAGTAAGATTCAAATCTGTATGAATCTTTGTTAATCCCACATCCTTTCTTTCAACATGATCTCTTATGAAATGATGCCTTACATTTATGTGTTTTGATCTAGAGTGTAAAATTTGATTCTGTGTAATAGCAATAACACTTGTATTATCACAGAATATAGTTGTTTCTATTGAATCAATCCCATAGTCTTGTAATTGATATTGCATTCATAAGATCTGTGCACAACAACTTCCAGCAGCAATGTATTCTACCTCAGCTGTAGAAAGAGCAATAGAGTTTTGCTTTTTACTATGCCATGCCACCAACCTTTCACCTAGGAATTGACAAATCCCACTAGTACTCTTCCTATCAATCTTGCAGCCTGCAAAATCTGAGTTAATGTACCCAATGAGTTCAATTCCTCCTTCTTTAGGATACCATAATCCTAGATTTTGTGTGGATTTGACATACTTGATGATCTTCTTTACAGCATTTAAGTGTGATTCCTTAGGATTCCCTTGGAATCTAGCACATACACCTACTGTAAACATGATATCAGGTCTGCTAGCTGTAAGGTATAGCAGTGATCCAATTAGCCTCCTATATTTGGTTACATCAACACTTTTGCCATTCTCATCTTTGTCAAGACTCACAGAAGGTGTCATAGGTATATTGGTAGGCCTAGAACTGTCCATTCCAAATCTTTTTATAAGCTCTTGAGTGTATTTAGCTTGATTGATGAAAATTCCATCTCTCATTTGCTTCACTTGTAATCACAAAAAGAAATTCAGATTTCCCATCATGCTCATTTCAAATTTCTCTGTCATGTGCTTAGAGAATTTTCTGCATAAATCTTCATTGGTTTAGCCAAAGATTATGTCATCAACATAGATTTGGACAAGCAAAATATTTTTCCCATGTTGTAATCTGAATAAAGTTTTGTCAACCATACCCTTTTTGAATCCATTTTTAATCATATGATCACATAGGGTATCATACCATGCTCTTGGTGCTTGCTTAAGTCCATAAAGGGCTTTTCTAAGCTTATAAACCATATCTTCAGCTGTAGATTCCTCAAATCCTGGTGGTTGTTCAACATACACTTCTTCTGATAGTAAACCATTGAGAAATGCACTCTTTACATCCATTTGATAGACTGTAAAGTTCATATGTGCAGCATAGGCTAGAAATATTCTTATAGCTTCTAATCTTGCAACTGGGGTAAATGATTAATCAAAATCTATGCCTTCAGATTGACAATAGCCTTGAGCTACTAGCCTTGCCTTATTTCTGGTTACAATTCCATTTTCATCAAGTTTGTTCTTGAATACCCACCTAGTTCCAATCACTTTGTAATTCCTAGGTCTTGGAACAAGTTCCCATACTTGATTTCTCTCAAAACCATTCAATTCTTCTTGCATTGCAATAATCCGATTGACATCTTGCAGTGCTTCATGAATATCAGTAGGTTCTGAAGATGAAAGAAATGTAGCAAACATTGCCTCATGGATTTGTCTTCTGGTTCTTACAACATCTAATGGGTTTCCAATTACATGCTCAGGGGGGTGATCTTTCAACCAAATCAAATCTGACATAGGTTCTAGTCTTTGATCATTATTTTCTACAACTGTAGATTCACCTACTGCAGACTCATCAAGTTCTTTTGTTGGTGTCTCTACTTCTGTTTGAACATTCTCATGGACTAGGTCTTCAACATTCTCTAATGGTGGTAACTCAACAATTACAGTGCCAAAGCCTTTGTTGGTCAAATCTACAGGAGTTTTGATCTCAACATATTGCTGTTGACTTGTAACTATAGAGTTGTCCTCTTTAGAGTCTTCAATAACTTCTTCATGGGAGCTATGTTGTTCATAAAAAATAACATGATGTGACTCTTCCACAATCATTAATCTCTTGTTATATACTCTAAATGCTTTGCAAACATTAGAATAACCTAGAAAGATGCCTTCATCTGACTTTGAATCAAAAGTCTTGAGGTGTTCTTTCCCATTATTCAGTATGAAGCATTTACATCCAAAAAAGTGTAAATAAGAGATATTAGGAGTCCTTCCTTTCCATAACTCATATGGAGTCTTCTTATGATCCTTAACAATCAAGCATCTATTTTGAGTATAGCATGCAGTGCTTGTTGCTTCTGCCCAAAATTTCTTAGGCAACTTTGCTTCAACAATCATTGTTCTGGCAGCTTCCTTTAGTGTTCTATTCTTCCTTTCTCTGCAACTCCATTCTGCTGTGGGGTTCTAGCTGCAGAGTATTCATGAATTATGCTATAAAGTGAACAATACTCTTCAATCACTTCACAATCTAATCTGATCTTCACAATTTTCAAGTTCTTTTCATTCTGAATCCTTCTTAACAATTCTGGCAACCGCTGTAGAGTTCTACTCTTCTTTCTTAGAAATATAGTCCAAGAAAATCTCGAGTAATCATCTATAACAATCAAAGTATACTTCTTCCCACTTATACTTACTGGTTCTATGGGTCCAAAAAGATCCATATACAGTAATTCAAGTGTTCTTGAAGTGCTTATGTGAGTTTTGCTTTTAAAAGTCTTCTTGATTTGTTTGCCTTTGACACAATCATCACATAAGTGTTCCTTCTTAAACTTAGTGTTTGACAAACCTCTTACAAGTTTGTTATTCACAAGTTCATTCATGGTTTTGAAGTTTATGTGATTCATTCTTGTGTGCCATAGCCAACTAACTTCATTGGAATTATTAGGTAGAAAGCAGGTAGTTTCAGTTGTAGAGTTCGACTCCACAATGTAAATGTTGGTCCCGAAACGAGTTAAATCAGTGTATGGGGGGGAATACACTGATGTCAGATTTTTCTGAAAGACTCAGAAAAATGCTCTAACGTACTCAGTCAGAATTCTCTGAAGTACTCAGTATGCTGAATGTCCGCAGGGGCAGCAGGGATGGTTCAGTACCGAGTCAGATAAGCTGAGTATGAGTAAAGTGCTCGGAGGCTCAGTAGAGATAACAAACCTAGTGACTGCTCGGAAGCGAGTCAGTTGGACTACTATCTCAGTGAGTCAGAGTACGTGCGGAAAGTGAGCCCTTAGATTCTACTCGTTTTAGTTTCTGAAAACGCTTTCTCTGAGTTGCTTAGTAAATTGGTGGTTAAGGCTGAGTGCACAGTATTCAGATTCAGGATGATTGATTCAGTCCTGAAGTTAAAACCAATGCAGTATGTTCAGTTTAATATGATGACATTTATGATCCTGAACAAAACAGTAAATCAGCATACATGGGACTTTTTAACGTGGTTCGGAGATAACCAACTCCTACGTCCACGACCTGATTTAACAGGAAGCTATCCTCAAAACCCTGAGGATAGGTACTTGGATTTTACGTGCCAAGGGACACGAGTAGCCAACTTCCTCTCTTAGGAACTGACCCCTGGGCGTTTTACAAGTCCCAGTCCTTTTAACCAACCTATCTCACACTTTGAGAGGTTTGGTATTCTGGTTTCCAACTAAGATAGCTCTAGCAATACAAATCAGTGCTAAATAATAGAGCTATCGATCTAAGCAAATACAGAGTGAATCCTACTACAACACTAGGGAAATTTAATTGCAGAGTGTTGTTTATGATATGCTTTGTGTTCTTGGATTCTTGAGAGTTCTCTTGGAAATTTCCCGTTAACCTTGAATGGGTGCAATGTTCTCCATATTTATAGGCAAGATTCAAAATAGATCCGTTGGAGGAGATCAAATCAAATCTTTCCTATTTTAGGTAGATTGCAGGCTAGAAATACTGTTCGACCTACCCGCCATGCTTATTCTGGCAAGTTGTCACATCACCTGCAACCTTTTGAGACGCATTAAATGCCGCATTAAATGCTGCGCAGACTCCATGCTTATGTGTCGAAAGATCATTGGCTCTCCGCTATAACGGCTAGTTGACCTTCAGACATTTATCCTTCCTCGTACATTCAATGCTCTGAGTCTCTCGTAATAACTCAGTTTGAACGTGTGCCTTAATGGAGTCTTACTGACATTCTTTTTGTCTCTTGTCCCATAGCATAAATAACTTTCTGCTTTGGACTGACATGATTCAGGTGATCTGAACCACAGCCTGAGTCAGGTCCTATGTGTATTCAGCACAGCCTGATAGGTCATTCAGCTCAGTATGTGTTACCTTTTTGCTTCGGACTTACAGGATTCAGGTGAACTGAACCAAGGCCTAAGTCAGGTCCTATGTGCATTCAGCACAGCCTGATAGGTAATACTTACTCTTCATTAACTGAGTTCTGTCCTGAACATGCTTAGTGTATTCAGTAGAAACATCAGATAATGGTACTTCAGGATTGACTTCAGGATGAATCAGCAGGCTTCGATCTTCAGCTTCAGAACAGACAATCTTCAGCGAGACTGACTGACTCGTTCAGAATGGTTTACGCTTCAGAGTTCAGTAAATTGGGTCGACTCCAATATTCTTCAGTCTTCAGCATGAT
>JAPKLY010003857.1:0-16851 GCA_026898435.1 Prunella vulgaris
AGAGTTGCTAAAACGACAATACATCAGAAGCACAAACACAAATTTAATCATCTTGATCTCTTGTTGCGCCTTCTCAGAATAATAGCTGCTTCTGTTCTGTATAAACAAACCTCACGAGCCATTTGGGCTTCTATACAGACATCATCACATTCCCCAATATAAATCCCAACACTATGCCACACGCGTACCCTATCACCACCGTCTTCCAAGTGAAGAATCCCATCATCAAACCTTCATCTTCATCTTCAGGCTCTTTCGCATCTCCACAGTTTCTTGTCAGCGGAGCTCCACATAATCCTGTGTTCCCTAAGTAGGACTCATTTGAAAATGTTGGAAACTGATTACTCTGTGGGATTGGTCCAACGAGATGGTTGTGCGACACATCAAAGACTTCAAGAAATGTCAGATTAGTCAAAGCCTGGGGAATCTCTCCACTAAGCTGGTTGCTCGAAAGGTCTAACTCCTCCAGATTCGTCATTCGCCAGAATGCTGGTGGAATGGTGCCACTGAAGTTGTTGTGGGATAAGTTAAGCAGCCGGAGTATAACCAAATCCGTGATTGATTCCGGAATTGTGCCCTGGAAGTTGTTGCAGGATAAGTCGATGGTGGTGAAAATGCTCAACACTCTGGTGAGCTCCACAACGTCTCCCTTCACTGATAATACCATTGAGTACTCATAACCCCCCTGGCTTGCCATATATAATTCTCCTATTGTTGCTTCATCCTGCTTTTTCATTGATAGCAGACTTGCAAAAAGCTTTTGTGGAAAAACGCCAGTGAAATTGTTGTGGGACAAATCGATTATCTGCAGGTTACTAAATGAATTGTTGGAGACAGGTGGAGTAATGGAGCCATGGAAGCTGTTGGATTTCAAGATCAGAACTTTCAGACCAGTAAGGTTTTGCAGCCACCAGGGGAAAGTGTCATTTATCTTGTTGTTCCCAATGTCAACAACTTCGAGTTGAGAGCAACGGGCTAAAGATTGCGGCAATCTTCCTTCCAGCTGATTTCCATTCAACCCAAGATTAGCCAACGGGCTATGAAGCATGCCTCCAATAGTTGCTGGAATTTTGCCATGAAGCTCATTCCTCCCCAAGACAAGCACCTCAAGGTTGCTCATGTTCCCAATGCATTCAGGAATCGTCCCTCTCAATTTGTTGCTCGACAAATCCAGATCGGAAAGCCACGTCATGTTACAAATGAATGCTGGATGTGTTTCCCCGAGTGTGTTAGAACGAAGATTGAGCGAGACGAGATTCGAGGGTTGCTGCCAAGGTGCATGAGTGAGATAATTGAAAGCCAGATTTAAGAATGAGGCTCCGAACCAGGTGGGAATCGGGCCATGAATTTTGTTGTTGGAGAGATCTAAGGAGTCCACTGATAAGTTTCTTAACAAGTGAGGGAACTCTTTGATCTCACATGAGGACAACTCCAACGTGGCTAGATTGGGGAGACTAACATTTCCAGCTTTATTGCGTTGCTCTGTTACCGTATTGTGGGAAAGAGAGAGGTATCGAACTCGACTAAGGTTATAAAAAGACTCAATCTCGATATTGAGTAGATTGTTACTCAAATCAAGAAATAATAAGCTCTTGCTGTTGAACTTCCCAATTTCTCCGGTGAGACTATTAAAAGAGAGAAATAAACCTTGTAACGATGGAAGAGTAAGCAGCCATGATGGAACCATACCTTGGATAGAGTTGTACGATAAATCCATGTCTCTTAACTTTTGAAGTCCGTCACCTGCTCTGGAAGGCAAATGCCCTGTCAACTTATTCCACGACAAGTTGATCTCTGTAATATGCGTGATGTTTCCAATTGAGTCAGGAATTGGGCCTGACAATTTGCAACCAGAGAGGTCCAAGCGGTTTAAGTTGGTCATGAAACCTATGGAATCAGGCAGCCTCCCTGTGATACTCGTCTCGTAGAGTATCAATTCCTCAATCCGATGGACGCTGCTTCTGTTAAAGCTTGGCAGAGAACCCGTGAGGCCGTTGTTATCACTCAAGTCGAGGATCTGCATGTTAGGCTTCTCGAAAATGCTCCCTGGAAGTTCCCCGTAAACTCCAGAACGTGAAAGATCCAGACGTGTCAAGAAAGAAGACATATTGAGGGGCAATTCAGATGAGATATTCACCCCTCCAAGCAAAACCACCCTTAACTTGGTCATGTTTCCAAACAATGTTTTGATATCACAGTGAAGCATAGTGTCCTCATATTGATACTGGGTGATATCAAGCGAGACCAAATTGGAGAGGTGATAAAACTCGACAGGGAGGTGTCCACCAAAACCACAATGGGAAAGGTTGAGGTGCCTTAGGCTTTTAAGCAGCCCTAATTCTGATGAAAAGTAGTTTGAGGAGCCGAAATTGTTGTTGGCAAGATTGAGGTTACGGAGGTGTGTGAGACGGAAGAGGCTGGAATTTGAACTTATGTTTCCAGTAAGAGCACTACAACTGAGGTCTAGCCCGATTACGTGACCCGTGGAGTGGTCGCAAGTTACGCCGTCCCACAGGCAGCAGTCCCGATTCTGCGTCCAATACATCGGCTTCGAGTGGTTCCGAGGACACATTTTAAAGTTCAAATCCTCAAGAGGGGGAACAAGTTCCCTGAGCTGTAGCAGCCAATGCCTCTCCTCCTCATGGCACAAATGAGTACTATTTTTATGAACCAAATAAGGAAGCCCGATTTGGGATTGCACCAAACAAATAATTATATGTAGCCACAAACACAACATCTTTTTTTGTTTTTTTCTTTTTCTTCAATTTTTCTATGAATTTTTGAAGAAGTGATGCATGTATTGTAAGTTGATCTAGACTTCGCAGGACGTTATATAACACGATATGCTTATTAATTAGTGACAAATATAATTATATCTTTGATTAATTCTTTTCCCACCCGCGTATTTTATATTAATTGACTCGAGTCAACTGCTTAAATCAAAGGGTATAAGTATAACCTTATCTTGCGGGAAGTGTTGCCCGAGTCGAGACAAAGTGCAAGGAAAAAGCATGACTTTTCCAAGATTTCTCTCTTTTTTTAGGAGTTTTTTCTTCTCCTAACAATAAATGTTTCCTCCACCGCTTCGAATTTTCCATTTCACGATCCTAATATTTAATTAAAGAGTAAATTTTCTGTGCACCAGTTACACGGTGCAACTCAAATTCATTTTTAAAAAGTTAAACAATTTATTACTGAAAAGTTTTACAAATTATTACTGAAAAGTTACACAATGAAAGATATATTTTTCAGTAATAACATGTGTAACTTTACAATAGTATTTTGTGTAACTTTTAAAAAATGATCTTGAGTTGCACCGTGTAACTGGTACATACAAGACTAATCCTTAATTAAATTAATTAAATTCAAGCTTTTAATATATACTCCCTCCGTCCATGAAAATTAGTCCGCATTGCCTTAAATAGCCGTCCACAATAAATAGTCTACCTACCCAAAAAGAAAAATTTACAATCATTATTTATATTTTTTTATACACATATACTCACTTTTACACATCACATCAAATACTTTATTAATAATTAACACTTCTTTATACTAATACACTCACTTTTACACATCAACATCAATTTTTTTTTAATAACCGTGCACAACTAAGGTAGACTAATTATCATGGACGGAGGGAGTAATAATTTTAAGTTCGTTGAATTTGGTTAAATAATCAATTATCGATTAATCAATATATTTTTAAATAAAATCTAGTGATTTTACCGCCTACTACCTGTAGGAATATAGTGAAAGATGGCTGAAAAATAATAATAAAATAAAAGGAAAATCGAGGCTCGTGAGGAACACGATTTCCTTAAAACAAATTATGCCCCTCACTCTCTAGGTGCTAGTGAATTTATGGGATACTTGTTTCCCAGGTGCAACGATAATAAGCAACAATATAGCACTATATTTTGCTTAAACGAACCTAGAAGATGTTCGTAAATCACCGGAGTAAGAACGAAAATTTAGGGAATATTAGGACAAAAGTATGTGGCAGGTTGCCGGAAAGTATCTGGATATTTTTCCACTCAAATATTGAATATTTTGTTATTCTTGTGTTTCTTGCAACACATAAGAATATTATTTATAATATTCAAAAAGTGACTGTTAGAGTATGGCCATAAAGACCCACAAATGGTCTTGACCGTAACCGACAAAACGTCTGAATTAATTGCATTAAAACATGTTTTTTAAGTTTCAAAATGTGTTGTAACGGTAGAGATTTTTAAATATCAGCAGGTCTGAAAAAAACGCTTCAGGATGACTCAGGCTGACCCTGACTTAAGTCAAGTCAGGCTGATCCGGACTCAGGTCAGGCTTACCCTGACATAGGTGGTCAGCCTGAACCGGACTCAGGTCAGGATGGGAGTCAGGTCAGGCTGATCAGGACTCAGCTCAGGATGGGAGTCAGGTCAGGATGACTTAGTCAGGTCAGGCTAATCCGGACTCAGCTCAGGATGGGAGTCAGGTCAGGCTGATCCTGACTTAGGTCAGACGGGAGTCAGGTCAGCATGACCCGGACTCAGGTCAGGACAAGCACGACCCGAACTCAGATCAGGACAAGATTCAGGTCAGCACGACCCCAGACTCATGATCCAGACTCAGGTCAGGACAAGAGTCAGGTCAGCACAACCCGGACTCATGAGCTGGACTCAGGTCAGCCTGACCCGCACTCAGGTCAGGACAAGAGTCTTTTATATCCCTTCTTTCCCATTCTCAACAACAATTTTCCAATGTGGGACAAGACTTTTATTTCCCTTCTTTCCCATCCTCAACAACAATTTTCCAATATGGGACAAGACTTTAAGTCTTTCCCTTCATTTCTCATTTGTTACAACAAATTTAAAAATTCAATTTCTCATTCACCCAATATCGGAATTGGGCGAGTAATATATCGAATCGAAGCTCTCTTCGGGGAGCACGAATTCCAACAATCCCCCACATGAATGGAAATTGATACAGATACCAAAAAAGGTTTTGGTGATATATAACGACGTTAGAAGCTTGCAAAGGATAGGTAAGTGTTACCCTTTAAACCTTCCCTTGTGAAAGTACACTTACTTTACTAGTTGAATAGTAGACGTGATGTTTTGAACTATCAACCATTAGTGTAAACGATGGTGTAATTCACTCAAGCTCTTCCTAACAACTCTCAGTTCTCATGAGTATGTTCGTTTCGGCCATGAACATCGCCTGGTTCTGTAAGAGTTTTTAGGAATATGCCTTATAGTATTCCCTTTGAAGCGGCCCCACTTCTCTCTCACATAGGTGATTCTTTTAAGAGTATCTCAAGATCTTCTCAAATCATTAATAGCCATTTTGCTAATCCTCATACCACTTCACTGTAACATCTTTTAGGCAATGGGTATTTTTAGGACTTAATAATTAGATTATCCCCCACAAAACAATGATTTTGAGTTTAGACAATTAGGTTGTCCTTTTGAACCCATTTCTTGGGATTTCCAATCACTTAGGTAAGGTTTTCCTTCATCTAAACTCAATTTTGTAAGGCTTTACGTCCCATTCCTCTAGATGACGACAAAACTAACTCTCTATTTAACCCTATGGTTAACAGATCCGCTATCTTTAGACCTTACATAGTCTATAGTGATAACTCCAGTTGAGAGTAGTTGTTTAATGGTATTATGTCGACAATGAATATGTCTAGACTTACCATTATATAAATTACTTTGTGCCCTACCAATTGCAGATTGACTATCACAATGAATGCAAATTGGTGGCACCGGTTTTGTCCAATTCGGAATATCTTCTAAAAAATTCCTAAGCCATTTGGCTTCTTCACCACATTTATCTAGAGCAATAAACTGCGATTCCATGGTGGATCTTGCTATCACCGTTTGTTTAGAAAATCTCCAAGATATGGCTGCGCCTCCTAAAGTGAAGACGTATCCACTTGTAGACTTTGAGTCCTTTATATCTGATATCCAATTAGCATCGCTATAACCTTCAATTACAGCCGGATATCTAGTATAATGTAGCCCATACTCTCGCGTATGTCTCAAGTATCTAAGTACTCTTACAATAGCTCTCCAATGACATTCACCCAGATTACTAGTGTATCTACTTAACTTGTTTACGACGTAGGCCAAGTCCGGTCTTGTACAAATGGTTAAGTACATTAGACTGCCTATTACTCTTGAGTACACCACTTGACTCACACCTTCGTCTCTATTTTTGGCTAGATGTTGGCTAGGATCTATTGGAGTTCTAGCAAAACCCGTATCGTTTTTGCTAAACTTCTCTATGTCAAATTTGGAATTCAACATATTCTTTATGGACTTCACCATTTTATCATTACTTCCAATGATTAATATGTCATCTACATAAAGACACATGATTATGTAACCATCTTCGGTGTCTTTTATATAAACACATTTGTCACATTCATTAATTTGAAATCCATGTTGTAACATGGCATTGTCAAATTTCTCATGCCATTGTTTTGGTGCTTGTTTCAAACCATATAATGATTTTACTAATTTGCACACCTTGTTTTCTTGTCCCGGAGCTAGAAACCCTCCGGGTTGTTCCATGTAAATCTCCTCATCTAAATCACCATTTAGAAAGGCGGTTTTTACATCCATTTGATGTATTTCTAGATTTCTCAAAGCGGCAATCGCTATGATTAATCTTATCGACGTAATTCTCATGATGGGAGAGTACGTATCAAAATAGTCAAGACCTTCCTTTTGTCTATAACCTTTTATCACAAGTCTTGCCTTGTATTTATCAATGGTCCCGTCTGCTTTCATTTTCCTTTTGAAAATCCACTTGTACCCTAGTGGTTTACTTCCCGGAGGGAGATCCACTAGTTCCCACATGTGATTTTGCAAAATAGAATTTATTTCACTTTGAATTGCTTCTTTCCAAAGAGGTCCTTCGGAAGAGTTCACGGCTTCCTTGAAGCTTTGAGGTTCACTTTCGAGCATATAAGTTAGAAAATCCGGACCAAAGGATTTTTCTACTCGTGCTCTTTTACTACGTCTTGGTTCAACCTCTTCGTCATCTACAATTTCATCAATTGTAGGGTTTGCAAAACTAGGGTTTGCATGGCTAGGGTTTGCATGTACTTTAGAAGTACTAGCCTCATCATTTATTTTGCATGGAAATATATGCTCAAAAAATGAGGCATTTATTGATTCCATGATAGTATTCTTATGTATATCATCAATTTGTGATTCATACATTTAACCGATAGGCACTACTATTATGTGCATATCCAATAAATACACAATCAATAGTTTTAGGACCTATTTTTACTTTCTTAGGTGGTGGAATTGCAACCTTAGCAAGACACCCCCACACTTTTAAGTATTTATAAGATGGTACTCGACCATGCCATAATTCATATGGATTTTTATCAACTTTCTTACGGGGTATCTTATTTAAAAGATAATTTTCCGTCAACACCACTTCACCCCACATATTTTGAGGAAGTCTGGAATCTAGTAACATTGCATTCATCATTTCTTTTAATGTTCTATTTTTACGTTCCGCGACACCATTTTGTTGAGGTGAATAAGGTGCAGTAGTTTCATGCTTAATTCCGTGTTGTGCACAAAATTCAACAAATGGAAACTCATACTCACCTCCTCTATCACTTCTCAACATTTTAATATTTCTATTGAGTTGATTTTCAACCTCATTTTTATAAAGCACGAACTTGTCAAAAGCTTCGTCTTTACTTTTTAGAAGATGCACAAAATAAAATTTTGTGCTATCATCTACAAAAGTGATGAAATATTTATTTCCACCACGTGTTTGTACACTTTTTAAATCGCACACATCCGTGTGAATTAATTCAAGTGGTTCACTATTTCTTTCAATAGTTCGGAAAGATGAACGAGTCATTTTCGATTCTACACAAATCTCACACTTATGATTTGTATCAATTTGGAGTGTAGGTATATTATTTAAATTCATTAATTTTCTTAATGAATTAAAATTGACATGTCCTAAACTACCATGCCACGTAATAGACGACTCAATCAAGTAAGAGGAAGATGAAGCATTTTTATTCATAATTTTCTTAATCGTCATTACATTGAGTTTGAAAAGGCCATCACACTCATAGCCCTTTCCGACATACACTCCATTCTTGGATAAAATAGCTTTATCCGCCCCTATTACAATTTTGAACCCATGTTTGTTCAACAAAGACCCGGACACCAAATTCTTACGAATTTCCGGTACATACAAAATATTGTTCAAAGTCAACTCCTTATCGGAGGTAAATTTCAGCACTACCTTCCCTTTTCCTTTGACATAGGAAGTCGCCGAATTGCCCATGTAGAGCTTCTCTTCATGAACACTTTCATCAAGGGAATTAAATAATTCCTTGGAAGAGCAAATATGACAGGTTGCACCCGTATCGAGCCACCATTCACGTGGGTTTGAGCCCACCATATTTACCTCGGACACAACAGCCGAGAAATGTCTCTCATCTTGGTTGACCATATTCGCTTGGTCTTTATTCGGCTTTCTACATTGAGCCGTCTTGTGACTGGGCTTCTCGTAATTATAGCAAGTCCCGGTGAATTTCTTTTTAAAATCATTCTTCTTCGGACCCAAATTTTTGGTCGAAGGATTTTCTTTTTTCTTCCCATTATTTTTGGGGTTGGTCCTCGAGCCTTGGCCTTGTTCAACAATGTTGGCTTTAGGCTCGGAGGCACCATATTTTTTGCTTGATTTCTTGTTGTCCTCTTCAATACGAAGGCGAACAACAAGCTCCTCCACGATCATCTCCTTTCTTTTGTGGGTGAGGTAGTTCTTGAAGTCCTTCCATCCGGTTGGCAATTTGTCTACTATGGCAGCCACTTGGAACGACTCACTTATTATCATCCCTTCCGCATGGATATCGGAAATGATAACATGTAGCTCCTGCACTTGGCTAACAACCGGTTTAGTATCAACCATTTTAAATTCAAGAAACTTACTTACGAGGAACTTCTTTGTCCCGGCATCCTCCGTCTTGTATATTTTCTCAAGAGTTTCCCACAACTCTTTTGCAGTTTTGATCCCAATATACACGTTGTAAAGTGCATCGGATAGACTGTTGAGAATATAATTCTTGGATAAAAAATCCAAGTGGTTCCATACTTCTTGGGCATGCATGGATTGCTCGTCGGGTTCAGCAGGTAGAGTGAGAGGATCTTCCCTTAAGAACCTCGCCAAGTTGAGTGTGGTTAAGTAAAAAAGCATTTTTTGTTGCCACCTTTTGAAGTTCATTCCCATGAACTTCTCCGGCTTGTCGTGGTGGTGAACAGGAATCGTCACCGAAGGAACTGTCGAACCGATGAATGTGGAAGCGGAAACTGGAGCAATAGGAGCCACCGGGGTAGTATCATTCGTCACAATCAAATTTGTATCAGCCATCTTGAAGAATAATTTGTTTTAAGACTGTAGGAATATAGTGAAAGATGGCTGAAAAATAATAATAAAATAAAAGGAAAATCGAGGCTCGTGAGGAACATGATTTCCTTAAAACAAATTATGCCCCTCACTCTCTAGGTGCTAGTGAATTTATGGGACACTTGTTTCCCAGGATACAACGATAATAAGCAACAATATAACACTATATTTTTCTTAAACGAACCGAGAAGATGTTCGTAAATCACCGGAGTAAGAACGAAAATTTAGGGAATATTAGGACAAAAGTATATGGCAGGTTGCCGAAAAGTATCTGGATATTTTTCCACTCAAATATTGAATATTTTGTTATTCTTGTGTTTCTTGCAACATATAAGAATACTATTTATAGTATTCAAAAAGTGACTGTTGGAGTATGGCCATAAAGACCCACAAATGGTCTTGACCGTAACCGACAAAACATCTGAATTAATTGCATTAAAATAGGTTTTTTAAGTTTCAAAACGTGTTGTAACTGTAGAGATTTTTAAATCTCAGCAGGCCTGAAAAAAACGCTTTAGGATGACTCAGGCTGACCCTGACTTAAGTCAGGTCAGGATGAACCGAACTCAGGCTGACCCTGACATAGGTCAGGTCAGCCTGAACCGGACTCAGGTCAGGATGGGAGTCAGGTCAGGCTGATCCGAACTCAGCTCAGGATGGGAGTCAGGTCAGGATGACTTAGTCAGGTCAGGCTAATCCGAACTCAGCTCAGGATGGGAGTCAGGTCAGGCTGATCCTGACTTAGGTCAGACTCGAGTCAGGTCAGCATGACCCGGACTCAGGTCAGCCTGACACCGGACTCAGGCCAGGACAAGCACGACCCGAACTCAGGTCAGGACAAGAGTCAGGTCAGCACAACCCCGGACTCATGATCCAGACTTAGGTCAGCCTGACCCGCACTCAGGTCAGGACAAGAGTCAGGTCAGCACGACCCAGACTCATAAGCCGGACTCAGGTTAGCCTGACCCGCACTCAGGTCAGGACAAGAGTCTCTTATATCTCTTCTTTCCCATCCTCAACAATAATTTTCCAATGTGGGACAAGACTTTTATTTCCCTTCTTTCCCATCCTCAACAACAAATTTCCAATGTGGGACAAGACTTTAAGCCTTTCCCTTCATTTCTCATTTGTTACAACAAACTTAAAAATTCAATTTCTCATTCACCCAATATCGAAATTGGGCGAGTAGTATATCGAATCGAAGCTCTCTTCGGGGAGCATAAATTCCAACACTACCTACTTCAAGAATTGAAAGAACCAGACCCAAAAAAATTAGTGTCAATTCATATTATATAATAAAATAAAATGGTTAAAATTAATTTTCCACTTGTACTATAGTCTATATCACTTATTTTAATTTATAACATGTACTATTTCTTTTAATCAGATTGCAACCTATATTAAGAAAATTTTACAAAATACTATCTAAAGTCAACTTTTATTCTTTTGTAGTTCTATATTTGTTAAGATTATACTCGTTATTCCATATTATTTATTTACTTAATTTATATTATAATTATTAATTATAAAAAATGACGTTAAAATCATTAATTTCTATAAAAACAACGATAACATAATTGGAATTCGATTAATAATATTAATCAATATATGTATATTAATGTCTACCGTCATAAAAAAATGGGATATTCTCCATAACTTTTTTTAATATTTATGTATATACTTTTGTTAATTATATTAGATTGTATACACATTTGTGTGTCATCTCTCAATCCTTCATTCGTCTCTCCATGGAAGAAACAAGATTTTTTCATATTACATGTTGCAGGTTGATAAAAAAATTAGTACAGGTTGTAAACTGAAATAAGTGATATTATACTGGTGAAAAAATGATATTAAGCCTAAAATAAAATGCATCAAAGACATTCATTGACCTTAAACTAAAGATAAATGAGCTGGAAAGATCGGTCTCAAATTAATTTCCTTTTTGAACACTTAATCAATTTTGATTATCACGAGAGGCGGTGTAACTAGGGGTGTAAATGAGTCGAGTCGAGCCGAATAGTGCTGAGCTTGGACTCGACTCGAAAGCAATACTCGAAGCTCGAAACTCGATTCGAACTCGATCGAGCTTGGTTTTTTTAGCTCGAGCTCGACTCGACTAAGAACTTGACAAACTCGAGTTTGGCTTGACTCGACTCGATAATTTTATTATTTTAATAAAATGAAATATTAAATATATTTTAGCTTTTTTTTTGTCTAAAATTCAAACTCGGCTCGACTCGAGCTCGACAACTTTATTTATATATAAAAAATTAATGAAAAATATTAAATATTATGAAAGCTCGATTAGGCTCACGAGCCTCTCGAGCTGAGTATTTATAAACTCGAACTCGAGTAGCTCGAGCTCAAGCTCGACTCGACTTGATTCGAGTCGATTTCGATCTTTTTACGAGTCGAGCACGAGTAGATTGCGAGCCGTCTTGACTCATTTACACCCCTAGGTGTAACTAAAATAATATTCAAATTCTAGCTATTATATGTAGAGGTGTTCACAAAACCCAAAAAACCAAAAAATTGAACCGAATGGATGAAATTCGGTCCGTTCTGTTCGGTCTAAAAAATTTCGGTTCGATTTTCGGACCAAAATTTTAAAATTCGGTCTATTCGGTTCGGTCTGGTTAGGTTCTGGATAATCAAAACCGAATAGACCGAAAAAACCGAACGAACCGAATTTTAATTAAAAAAATAATATATTATATATATATTGTTGGTCCCGAAACGAGTACAATCAGTGTATGGGGGGGAATACACTGCTGTCAGATTTTTCTGAAAGACTCAGAAAAATGCTCTAACACTCTCAGTCAGGAATTCCTGAATTACTCAGTATGCTGAAGGTCCACAGGGACAGCAGGGACAGTTCAGTAACGAGTCAGATAAACTGAGTGTGAGTAATGTGCTCGGAAGCTCAGTAGAGATAACAAACCTACTGACTGCTTGGAAGCGAGTCAGTTGGACTACTATCTCAGTGAGCTAGAGTACGTGCGGAAAGTGAGCCCTTAGATTCTACTCGTTTTAAGTTTCTGAAAACATTTTCTCTGAACTTGCTTAGTAAACTGGTGGTTAGGGCTGAGTGCACAGTATTAAGATTCAGGATGATTAATTCAGTCCTGAGAATAAAACAATGCAGAATGTTTAGTTTATAATGATGACAGTTATGATCCTGAACAAAACAGTAAATCAGCACACAAGGGTCTTTTTAACGTGGTTCGGAGATAACCAACTCCTACGTCCACGACCTGATTTAACAGGAAGCTATCCTCAAAACCCTGAGGATAGGTGCTTGGTTTTACGTGCCAAGGGACACGAGTAGCCAACTTCCTCTCTTAGGAACTGACCCCTGGGCGTTTTACAAGTCCCAGTCCTTCTAACCAACCAATCTCACACCTTGAGTGGTTTGGTATTCTGGTTTCCAACTAAGATAGCTCTAGCAATACAAAACAATGCTAAATATTAGAGCTATCGATCTAAGCAAATACAGAGTGAATCCTACTACAACACTGGGGAAATTTAATTGCAGAGTGTTGCTTATAGTATGCTTTGAGAGCTTGGATTCTTGAGAGCTTTCTCTTGGAAATTTCCCGTTAGCCTTGAATGGGTGCAAGGCTCTCCATATTTATAGGCAAGATTCAAAATAGATCCGTTGGAGGAGATCTAATCAAATCTTTCCTATTTTGGGGTGTTTGCAGGCTAGAAATACTGTTTGACCTAACCGCCATGCTTATTCTGGCAAGTTGTCCCATCGCCTGCAACTTCTGAGACGCATTAAATGCTGCGCAGACTCCGTACATACGTGTCGAAAGATCATTGGCTCTCCCCTCTAACGGCTAGTTGACCTTCAGACATTTGTCCTTCCTCGTACATTCAATACTCTGAGTCTCTTGTTAATAACTCAGTCTGAACGTGTGTCTTAATGGAGTCTTACTGACATTCTCTTTGTCTCTTGTCCCATAGCATAAATAACCCTTTTTGCTTTGGACATACATGGTTCAAGTAATCTGAACTACTGTCCGAGTCAGGTCTTATGTGTCTTCAGCACAGCCTGATAGATTATTCAGCCCAGTATGTGTAACCTTTCTGCTTTTGGACTTACATGATTCAGGTAAACTGAACCAAGGCCTAAGTCAGGTCTTAAGTGCATTCAGCACAGCCTGATAGGTAACACTCACTGACTAACTTCTGTCCTGAGTATGCTTAGTGTACTCAGTAGAAACATCAGCCAATGGTACTTCAGAATTGACTTCAGGACGGAACATCAGGCTTCGATCTTCAGCTTCAGATCAGGCAATCTTCAGCAAGACTGACTGATTCCTTCAGAATGAATTACACTTCAGACTTCAGTAAATTGGGTCGACTCCAATATTCTTTAGTCTTCAGCGAGTTCCTCCTGTACTGAATTCCTAACCTAACTATCCTGAATTATTTCAACCTGAACAACTATACTTAGGCAGATTCATCAGGGGTTTTGGGATCTAATCAAAATACTCAGATTGTCCCAACAATTTTCCCCTTTTTGATGATGCCAAAACCCTTAAGCAAATTCCTATTCATCTATACAATCAACTGACTTAGTCAGTGAGAACAACTCAGTACCACCTGACAACTAGGTACTTAGTCTATAAGATGAAAACAAGGAATGAGTTAGTACAGTTCTTGATGAGGATTCAGAAAAGTAAATTCAGGAGTCAACAAGAAGTTGTACTCAGGAAAAATAAAATAACTTCATTGATTGATATAGAATTACAGTTATCCTGAAGCTATTACAAATTCCTGAACAACTAGCTCCTGATCTAGTCTTCATCCTTATTCCATACAGCTTGTGGAATATCATACATCTCCAAGACTCGGTTCAGGACCAACTTCATCCTGTTCCGATCACCAACAGCCCCGGCAGTGCGTCCTACTCTGACGACTTCTTCTGATATTGCTTTCCGGTCTAGTTGTTTGGAGTTCCTGAAGAGTGGAGAAGGGTACTTGATGAATTCCGGAGGAGCGATCTCTACACCTTCAGTGTCAGCATGTCTGATTATTTCAGCCCAGAGATCAGGGTGCTCCTGTGCCATCCAGTGATGGAGTATGACGTCTTTTTCTTCAGTTAGATCGTCCCATAACCCCACCACGTAGAATAGGTAGGCCCACCTATTCCGGATCGGAATCCATACCTCCAACATCTCTATCGAAATGAAGTCTTCCACAAACTGAAGTGGAGGAGGGCCTTGTTCTGGATTAACCACCATTTTCCTCTGAGTCTTCATCCGAGATCCAGAAGTCACAGACTTTTTCTTCTGAACCTGCGAAGTCAGATACTCATTGGACTCTTTCAAGCGCTGGATCTGACTGAGGAGCGAAATCTCCTTCATCTTTGCTATCTTTTCAGCTTCAGTCATCACCATTTTCTTCTGAGTGGTCAACCCAGTTTGCATTTGTTCCTCCATCTCTTTGTACAAAGGTTCCAAAGCAGGATCCTCAGAGGGCCTTAATCTCTTAGGATCTGAACCTTCAGCAGCTTCGATGGTAGCGACGGACCTTGTCCTCTTTCTTTCCGCTGCTATCAGTTCAGGGGGAAGATTTTCTTCTTTGCTTTACCAGTAGTGGCAATTTGCTTCTTCCCTTCTTCCCCCTTTTTGGCATCATCGTCATTATTCATTTGACAACTTCATTCACTGACTCCGCCAATAATGTGAACTGACTATCCATCTCAGTCTGCTTGCCCTGCAATTGCCCAATTTACCTGGCCATCCCTCTCAGGCCAACACTTAGCTTGTCGACGGCTGAATTGTGCTCAGCTTTTAGCCGTCCTTCAAAGCTCATCATCCGATTGTTCAGGGCAGTAGCAATTGCATCCTTCTCCTGTTCAGACATTTCATTCAGCAGCTCCTCTTTCAGTTCAACTTTCAGTTTGGCCAACTTTTCATCAACCAGTTGATCAACTTTTTCAGACAATTGTTGATCAAGAAAAGTAGCAAGCTTATTCTCCTGCTGAATTTGCACATCTGAGACCATCTGATTGCAGCTTTGTATGGTACCTTTTGCTTGCTCGGAGATAGCAGTGAGATCTACTGAATGTTGAGTTCTGACTTCTCCAAGAAGATCTATTGCAGCATGCATATCAGTGGCCATTTCATTCAGGTCTTTGTCCAGCCTTTTCATTTTCTTGCTCAGAGCTTCAGAATTTGAATCAACCCTACTTGCCTTTCGCTCAACGAGATTTATTCTTCTGTGACAGTTAGCAAGTGCTCGTGAGGAATTTTCAGTGAACATAGCTGCTGGGGTGATCCAGTTTCCTCTGACTCGGATAAGACCTGTTCGACCCTCTCCTGAAGCCTCCGCAGTCCCGGGTCCAAGGGGTGCATCATCGGCTGGTGCACTGACTCCTTCAGTGCCACCTTGCTGAATGTCTTCAGCAATCACAACTTCTTCCCTCTCATCTTTCTTCTCCTCCTCAACTTTTTCAGGCTCTGGCTTGGGGTAGATGCGTCTGACAGTTCTGATGAAGTCTGCCATTTTGATCAGGTGATGTAAAGAATTCACGTTCAAGTGATCAAAGAGGGCTGCTTCAGTCTCAGCCATATTCTCCCATCCTCTCAACTCCCCAAGCTGACTCAATTCAGGCCATGTGGCATTCCTGATCATAGCATAGGTGCGAAGTTGCACTACCGCCTCCTTCTGAGCTTCTGAGAGGTCAGGAAACCTCATCTCCACCATTTCAGTAGCCCCTCCCCTTGCCACTATCTCAAAATCCGGCAATGTGTTCTCATCAGGCGCGGGGAAAGGCCACGGGGCTTCAGCCTGAATTGGTTCAGCAGCTTCCTGCTCAACTCCTCCTTCCTGAGCAGGTTCCACCTGATCCTTCTCAACACTCTGATAGGTTGAGGCGATGTCGAGAATCAGTTGATCGGGATCAGGGGATGCAACGTCCGGAACGGAAGTAATGGGAGCAATTTCAAGAGCGGCCTGAGCCGGTTCCTTTTCCGGAGTTGTATGCTGAACAGCTTCTTCAGCAACTCTCTCTTCCACGAGCTTCTTCTCTCGCTCTGCTGACCCTGAATAAAGAAATTTGAGCTTCTGTTGCTTGGGTCCTGAGGGCTTAGATTTGACCTCCGCTGGCTTTGCTATGTCAGCCTCAGAAGATTTACTCGCCTGAGCCTTGACTCTCCCAGTCGTGCTTGCCTGAGCCTTCTTCTTCTGAGTCCGAGGTCTCCTTTTTGAGCCAGCATCATCAGAGTAAGCCCTGAAGAGATCAATTTTTGTTGGAATCTCGAGCGACTGGGCCTGATCAATGTCCCCGAGATCCAGGGTTTCCAAAATCAATGAGATCTTGGTGCCATAGTGCATCTTGGCCTCGAACGTCGCCTGACCCTCAGGCGAATACTTGATTTTGTTGGTCTCAGC
>JAPKLY010003858.1:0-16848 GCA_026898435.1 Prunella vulgaris
GCGAAGGACAGCCCGCAAATGATGGAGTACTCAGTTTTGAATATTTTGCCCTTCCAAAGGGTTTCGGTTGCCCACAACGCCTTACTCTTAGCCTGCCCTTCCCTGGAAGAGGTACGTTTGGCTGTTTTTGATTTGGATGAAGGTAGCTCGCCAGGCCCGGATGGTTATCCCGGCATTTTCTTCCGACGGTGTTGGGAAATTGTTAAGGCAGACTTACATCTAGCTGTGCAACATTTTATTAGTGCAGCCAACATCCCCACCGGAGTCAATTCAAGTTTTGTGGTCCTTATTAAGAAGTTTGCGGGTGCTACTAGTATCCAGGACTACCGACCCATCGTGCTTAGCAATTTTATTTTCAAGGTTTTCACTAAAATTATTGCCACCCGTCTGGGTTCATTCATCGGTCTTTACCTCACTCCATTTCAATTTGGGTTCATTCCGGGGAAACGCATTCACACATGTGTTGCCTTAGCTTCAGAATCTATTAATGGTATGCATTTGAGGGGGGCGGCTCCACGTATGGCGGTTAAAATTGATATTAAAAAGGCTTTTGACACGATCGATTGGGACTTCCTTTTGGCTGTGCTATCTCGTATGGGATTTAGTCTTGAGTTTCGGGCTATTATTAAGGCCATTCTGTCTTCCGCTCGTCTATCTATTCTAGTGGGAGGAATTGCAAAGGGATATTTTGCGTGTTCTAGGGGTGTTCGTCAAGGAGATCCTCTCTCTCCATTATTGTTTTGTTTGGCTGAGGAGGCTCTAGGACGTTGGCTTGAATGGGGTTTTGGAGTTGGCTGCTTGCTATCTTTTAGGCGTGCGCCTCCTTTCTTATTCTATGCGGATGACATCATTGTTTTTCTTCGTGCAACGGAGGAATGTATGAATGGCCTTCACTATATTCTCTGTTCCTATGGTCATCTTTCGGGGCAATGCTACAATCCGGACAAATCTCGAGTTTTCTTTGGACCACGAGTCAACGTGTCTCTTAGACGGCGGATGAAGCGGATTACGGGAATTGATAGTGGCACCCTTCCTTTCACTTATCTTGGTGTTCCCATCTTTATTGGAGCTCCTAAATGTATTCACCTGCAGGCGGTGGCTGATTCTGTCATTGCCAAACTTTCTCGTTGGAAAGGGTCTTCACTTTCGATGGCGGGTAGACGCTGTCTTGTTAACTCGATAATCGTGGCCAGCTTGGTTCATACAATGATGATTTATAAATGGCCTGCTGTCTTGGTCAAGAAGGTAGACGATGCTATGAGGAACTTTATTTGGACGGGGTCCACCTTAGCTCGGAAGTCTTCCTGTTCGGTCTCTTGGAAGAAATGTTGCTCCCATATCTCGGAAGGGGGTCTGGGCATTCGTTCTTTGCGCCTTGCAAATGCTTCCTACACTTTTAAGCTTGCTTGGGATGTTTTCCAAGCTAGTACAATAGATTTGCAGCTGCTTCATGATAGGTTCTTTGCTGACCGGGGTTCGGCGAAGTCACCGTTTTCCTTCCTCCATTTGGCCTGGTATAAAAAGACACTTGCCAAGTATTGCAAATGGGGCTCGTTGGTTAATTGGGAGGTCTTCTAATGTTAAGTTCTGGCATGAGAATTGGCTCGGTTACGTGCTGGTGGATGCCCTGGAAATTCCTTCTCATGTGGCTTGTACTTTAGAAGGTAGGGTGGAACACTTTTTCTTTGATGATTGCTGGCACTTGGATATCTCTTTTGCCCTTGCTTATCCTGGCGTCGTGGAGGACATTCTGGAGGTTGTTGTTTCACCGGAGGTAGATAGACTTGTTTGGGGGAACACGGTGTCGGGAGAATTTACGTCTAGGATTGCTTACGACAGCTTGCGTTCTGCTGCTCCTACTGCCCTCCCTTTTGAGTGGATTTGGCAGTCACATATCCCACCTTGCAGGTCCATTTTGGTGTGGCGGGCTATGCATGGGCGGATTCCTACATCCGATTGGCTGTCTCATTTTGGGGTTGCAGGTCCGAGTATTTGCCCTTTATGCATGGAAGGTCCCGAGAGTTTATCTCACATTTTTTTGGGTTGCTGTTTCTCTAGACAAGTGTGGGATGCTTTGGCTCAGCTTTTTGGTGTTTCTGTTCCCTTACATGAGGGCTTCCTTTATTTGGTGGTTTATGCATCTTTATTACAATTTTCTCCACAAATTGGGAAACTATGGCAACTCACTTTTGTCACTGTTATTTGGGGAATTTGGAGAATGCGTAATCTCCGGGTTCATGAGGAGGTTTGCATCTCCCCTAGAAGATGCTTTGCACTGGTGTTGGCTCATGTTAGAGAATTGGCGGGCACGGTTGGGGGTCATTCATTTGGGTCGGTGGATGAATTGCTTATTGTCCGGCAGCTAGGTACTTCGCTGCGTCCAAGAGCTGTATTGAAGGTGATCCGTGGAAGGTGGCAGCCCCCTCCCCCCGGTTGGGTAAAGGTTAATGTGGATGCAAGCTTGTGCGACCCGCCTAATTTTGGTTATGCTGGGATTGTCTTCCGTAATTCACGGGGTTTCTTCATAATGGCCGGGACATTTCAGGCAGGTTGGGGCTGGCCACTTGAGGCTGAAATCTCTGCTATTCTGCTGGCTGTTGAAATTGCTCATACTAGGGGATGGCGTCAGATTTGGGTGAAGTCTGATTCGGTACTTGCTGTCAAAACAATGAGGCGGGAATTAGGCATCATTCCGTGGCGGGTGAGATCTCGGTGGGAGCTTGTTGCGGGTCTTATGGAATCAATGTCAGTCCATTTTTCTCACATTCTTCGCGAAGGTAATGCCGTTGCTGATGCTTTAGCTCGCCGACGGATTCCTGGGCTCTGGGAGGGTCTTTGGCCTGATTTCCTAGGCCACCTTTTATTCTTGGACATGCATGCGAATTTCACAAGGGTTAGGTCTTAATCTTTATTTTAAGTTTTTGGTTCCTGGTGCTTTGGTTAATTTTTGCTGGGGATGTTTTTTGGGAGATTTGAGCTCCCTGATTTTTATACAAGGTTGGGGCAGCTTTAGGCTGCTAACTGCCACTTTGTCTGAAAATGTCGGTGTGGAGAATTTCCTTTTAGTTAGGCTTCTCCGTTGCTGTGATGTGCTGAACTGGGTGTGTAGTTTGGGGCTGGATTTAATGCTAGCTTGTTTGTATGGGGGAGGACTTTGGGGAGTTTTGGGCTGTCACGTTGCTGCGCTGGAATAACTTGGGGTATCTTTTTGCAGATTGGGAGAGTTACATTTTTTCTTTTAATGCAAATGGCTGATTTACATAATTTGTTTGCTGACATTATGCTGGAATTGATAGGAAGCTTCCATCCGACTTCAATTTTTGGCAGGGAGTTAATTCCTTTTAATGGGTGGCAGGGAGTTACGTCCTTGGCTGATCCCTGGTTCTTTTCTGAATGTTTGCTGCTTAAACGGAAGTGTGCAGGTTGCTGTTTTTGTTTAGGCAGTAATTTGGTGTCTCCAGCTGTGCTTTGGCTGTTTTGCTGGAATTGAATGTTGTGGGATGTTTCACAATATTTTTTCTTAGGATGCTGTATGCTATTGGACTTTACTTTGCTGTTACAATGTTGGAATATTAATGGTGCTTCCTTATGCGGATTTGGAGCTGGGAGAGTTACTACAGAGGCTGGTCAGCTGTTCGTTTGACGTTTTAATTTCTGGGCAACTTTGGCAGATTTTGTTGCCTTTTATGTTGTGACATTTGGCAGTTTAGTTTCTTTTTCGCTTTTTATTTTTTAACCTATGGGATGACTTTAATTTATTTGGTACTCTTTTTCCCTCCGTCCGATTTTTCCACAAGGGTGGTTTTCCGGTGAGGTTTTTAACGAGACCAACATAAATTGTTTTTGATCCCGCCTCCCGGGTTGTGGGACTTCCGCTGATCCTTTTTATTTTTATTTTTCCTCTTTAAATAAATTTTATTTGTTAATACCATTATCTTGCCAAACCATCTAAGACCTCTAAATACTCAAATAACTCATATTAAACATAATATAAGGACTTGCCACGAAAATCCCTTTTTGAATCACATAAAAAGCTCGTAAAACAAGGTTAAAGGACTAATTTAAAGCTGAAACTTTAAAACGAATTTGCTCCAGGTTTTATGACCAAAATACTTAATATTTTATGGCTATTAAACTGCCAAAATTTCGAAAATAAGCTGGGCATAAATTCGGTATTTTGAAAACAAAATTTTGAGGACTAGAATCACATAAAGGACTAAAACTGGAACCTCGACTTCTACTAGGTAAAAACTCATGAAGATTGGTCAACATGCATTATAAATCATGGCAAACACTCTGGTAAAATTTCATGATTTTTGGAGTTATAAAACTTAACTTATCGATCATGCAAACTAAGGACAATAACTAATATTCTTAAGAACAATTAAACACATAAAATTCCACTTATTCATGCATAAAATTTTCGAACCATCAGCTGCCAACTTATTAAATAAATTCATCAACTTATCTCCTAATAATCATGCAAATTAACACATAATCATAATAATAAAATACTTCATAAAAATCCATAATAAAATCCCATAAGTCTTCAAACCATAGCAAATCCTAAATCAAGCATCTACGTGTCCATGCACTCAACGAAACAAAACATGCAACGTCTAGTGTTGTGGCAACCCTAAGTGCCGAAAACCATAAATAAAATACTTGCAGCTCAATAAAATATAAAGCCTACTTGGTTTAATAAAACTTCAATCCATTATCTTCTTCTATAACTCGCATCACATCCACCTTCCTCCGCATCGCCAATCTCGTCATCTTACTCTTGAAAATCTGAAAATATAATTCGGTGAAGGGGTGAGCAATTATAAAATAATCACTCCGTGGGGATAGTTAGTTCGAAGTCTAAATATAAAGGACACAAACACATGTAAACATACCCTTCTTTCTTAACATATGATACGACTTTCGTATCCATTCATTGATGATATAGCTGATCATCCTTAACATATATTTGACAATATAGCTGATTGTCCATTCATAGATTGATGGTAGAGCTGACCATCCATTCATATTAGCACATAAACACATAATTGCATCAAACTAAATATTTAAAAGTCGAACTAGAGTTACCATTTTTCACCGTTAAACCCCCACCTTTGATTGTCTTGAAAATTAGAGATGTGTTGTACGTTGGCTTGCTAATTCCTACTCCTCTTCCTCTCAACAAAGCTCACGAAATCTGCCCTATCTCTTGCCTATAAGCTGCTGCCGAAATGGTCCTAAAACTCCATGAAGTTGCCGAATTTTAGGTGCTAGAGGGCTGGACGAAAATTGGGGCGATTCTAGGGTTATGAAGTGATCCTTGATCATCTATTTATAAGGACTAAAAGTTGTGTAGGGTTCCTACATAGTTGGCTAGGAAAGGCAAGAAATTGGCCCACTATCTTGATGAATCTCTTATTCCAAACTTGGCAACTTATTTCCATAATTAATAGATCCTTACTAAATCTTATTCTCTTGATACTTAATCTCCAAGTAAGTATTTTCTTGCATACAAGAAATATGACTACTTTCCATAAATAATAAAGGTACTACAACCTCCAAATCTTGGTATTAAATCTCACAAAATATCTTCTCTTAATGAAGGCCTAATTTTTGAATTTAATATATACAATCCCAAGTATTATCTTAATCATATTCTTGGTCAAAACCTCATAAAGCCAAATCCCTAAAATTAATCCCTCAATTACTAACATACCCTTAATGAATTAATACTTAAGGAAATAATAATCTTAGTGGACTAATACTATAAACTTGAACAATAATACCACTCTTCCTTACTCCTAATAATTCGAAACCTAGTCCTTGTCTAGGAGTCCAATTAACACTAATTGGTTTAACTAAAAATACTAAGCAAGAAATAAAATCTAATTTAATCCCATAACTTATTAAAGGGGGTCCAAAATAATTAGAATACGCCCAAAACTCATATTCAAAATCTTAATTAAACTTAACTTAAACATTAGAAAATTAATATTTAAGGCTTGTGAAAAACTTAAAGAACTAAAGCATAATATTTAATCCTACGCGCAACTTATCTTTAAAACCTCAAATGACAACTTATAAACTATAACTTAAATCCATTGATGCGGGGCGTTACATGAACATATCCCTGTACAGACGGGGATTCATTGGCTCATTATCGCATATGTAGATAATTAAGAAATATTAAAGAAAAAAGAAAACCAAAAATAAATGTGTCAATTAATTAATTTGCCAAAATTTGACCCAAAAGTTTTTTAAATTGACAAGAAAAGAGGTGAGAAACACGTACAACACGAAACAAAATTTGAGAATGCAGGGTGTATAGCCTTATAGACTACATGTTCCTTCTCACAAGATGGTTGTGAATGTACAAGTCCAACCCTCTGTACAGAAAAGGAAAAAGAATGTTGTAGAATTTTTTATTTTGTTTTCATCCCAGGATTGGACTACACATTCACATTTGTCAAGTTGGTAAGATCACTCACACGGCAATAGAAGGTTCGGCTTAAGAGGTTTATACATTCAAACTAAACCTCTTGATTCATTTGATATTTTTACACATTTAATTTCATATTTTTCTATTTTATTTTATAATAGTTTTTAAGAGTTTGATGTACCCTAAAGTCTAAATGATGCAAAAACTTATAGTCGAAAGTGAGAGCCCCGAAGAAGATTAGGATTCAACAAGATAAGCGACGATCACAAGCATTTTTAATTTAAAGTTTTAGACTAGAAATCGTTGCTTCCCTATATCTATCAGTCCAGCCACGTACGTAAAATCTTAATCGGTGGTAAAGGAGAGACACTAAATAAATAAATAAGGTGTCTGTTGGAGATTTAGATTATTATTCAATTAACTACTAAACTAAACTTTATATTAAGCTAAAAATGCAAATATCACAAATTAAAATTTAATAAATTAATTAATTTCAATTCATATATAGTTCATTCACCATAATGACATCCACTGGCATAATCAAATCAAAACTGTGTAAACGAAAAAAAACATAAAATTAAAAACAAAATCAGAAAATTCTTCTTCTTCTTCGTTGTTAACTTCCGCCTCTCACGTCTCTAAATTTTAATTCCGCCTAGCTCTCCTTTGTTCACAATTAATCGCCTGCCAAGATTCAATTTGTATGCCTTCCCAATCAACCCTAATTCACATCAATTAATAAGCCTTTGGGTGATTTCCACCTACTCAATTTGAGAAGTTATTTTGGAGTTATTAATTAACTTCCATATTCTCATATTAAGGTATTCATTTTGTGAGATACCAAAGTTTACACAGAATAGAGAAAAGAAAAAATAAAGAAATTTATCAGAATTAGCTCTAAAGAATTATCCCATCGAAATCCTGATTATGAGATCTACCGAATCCAACATATTATCTCAATCTCAGATAATATTTTTTCTTTAACTCAAAAAATTTCAAAATTTCTTGGGATTAACACAAAACATAGTTAGCTACCCTATTTAATCTTTGAATGAAAAAATATGAATCATGACCTACATCCTTGTCGTCCGTTCGCGGTTAAAATGTTGTCCACTGCCTTAATTTGAGATATTAATTTATATTGATGAACTTAAGACTTTATACTTTATTTATGAACAGAGGCTATTTTAAAGTCTTTCAATTATTAAAATTATTTTATCGACATTTTTACTTGAACTTTAAATTTATGAAAGGTTTGTCTGCTTTTAGAATTTTTGTAAACATTAATTATTTATTATTTAAAATTTATTATAAATAAATAATGTGAAAAAAAATCAGAAAAAAGGCCTTTGGGCTGGTCTACTAAGTCCATAGTCCATTGAGGGTTGGATTGGGTAAGTAATTTGCAGTCCATCCCCATCATGGGCTGAACTACTAAGATTTGTAAAATAGTGGAATAAGTTGAATTGTGGGTTGGCTCGCCCCTCTTCTCCCGATCCATTCTAACACTATAAATATTGTTGTTCTGTAATAGAATTTTATAAGACTAAATTATTTCTTTTGATGGGGTTCTAGGGTTTACAAGCACGCCAACTCCGAGGTTTGGTAAGCGCCGCCACTGTCACGACCTAAAATTCTATGCTTTTCAAATCAGTGGAAGTCTCACTTTTAATAAATAAATTTAATAAAAACACTATTTTAGAACGTGCACCTTTTTCTAAAAAAAATTCTTTTCTTTGAAAATACCTTTTGAACTAAATAAATCATACATTCACAATAAGTAACTCATTCAATACATCCATAGAAATCATAAAATATCATCGCAAATATTCATAACATCTTTCAATAATATTCACTTAGCACATTCCTAGGAATCACACAATAACACAACAATTATACATAACATGTTTCAATAATATTCACATGTGAATTAAACTTATTCTAACATCTTTTAACACATAAGACATCAAAAAAATCATGCAACAACACTTAAATAATTCTGGTACCGCTGCTGGGACATAAAACTTTCGAAAACAACCTGGGTGTATTCATCAAAACTAGTTGTGTATAAAAACAGTCCATTAACTAATACTAAATCCATTTTCTTTAATACTATTATCTTGCCAATCAGTTAAAGACCTCTAAATACTCAAATAATTCATAAAAGACATATTATAAGCACTTGCCACGGAATTCACTTTTTAAAACACATGAAAAGCTCGTAAAATAAAGTTATTGGAATAAATTCAAGCTGCAACTTTAAAACGATTTTACTCCAGGTTTTGTGACCAAAATAATTTAATATTTTTAAGCTAATTAACTGCCAAATTTTCGAAAATAGGCTGGGCATAAAATCTGTATTTTGAAAACAAGAATTTTGACGACTAGAATCACATAAAGGACTAAAATCAGTTCCTCGACTTCTACTAAGTAAAAACTCATGAAAATTGGTCAATATTCATTATAAATCATGACAAACATTATGGTAAAATTTCATAATTTTTGGAGTTATAAAACTTAACTTATCGATCATGCAAACTAAGGACAATAACTAATTTTCTTAAAAACAATTAAACACATAAATTAACACTTAAGCATGCATAAAATTTTCGAACCATCAGCTGCCAACTTATTAAATAAAATAATTCATCAACTTAACTCCTAAAGCTCATGCAAATTAACACATAATCATAATAATAATAATACCTCGTAAAAATCATAATAAAATCCCATAATTCATCAAACCATAATAAATCCTAAATCAAACATCTACGTGTCCATGCACTCAACGAAATAAAACATGCAAACGTCTAGTCTTGTGGCAAACATGAAAGTGCTGAAAATCATGAATAAAACTCTTGCAACTTAGTAAAATAAAAGCCTATTTGGTTTATTAATAAAAATCTTCATCCATTAACTTCTTTAACTCGCATCACATCCACCTTCCTCCGCATCGCCGATCTCGTCATCTTACTCTTGAAAATCTGAAAATATAATTCGGTGAAGGGGTGAGCAATTATAAAATAATCACTCCGTGGGGATAGTTTAGTTCGAAGTCTAAGTATAATGGACATGTAAACGTGAAAACATACCAATCATTCTTAATCTTTGATACGACTTAAGCGTATCCCTCTTTGATACTACATAAGAGCATCCATTCTTTGATACCACATAAGGATATCCATTCTTTGACACCACATAAGGGCATCCATCTTTAGTAGTACTTAAGAGCACTCATCTTTGACACCACATAAGGGCATCCCTCTTTAGCACTTAAACACATAAACACATCAAACATAATATTTAAAAATCGAACTAGAGTTACCACTTTTCACCGTTTAAACCCCCACCTTTGATTGCTTGAAAAGAAGAGAAGTGTTGTACGTTGGCTTGACTAATCCTTGTGCTTATATCCTATTCTTTTCTTCACTCAAAGCTGCCGAAACTTGCTCTCTTCCTAACCTCACAAGCTGCTGGAAAAACTGGTCCTATAGCTTCATAAAGTGGCCGAAATTTGGTGCTAGGTGGCTGCCGATTTTCTTGGGGTGTCTAAGGGTTTGGGGACTTGATCAATACATATTTATAGGGATGGAAAAGTAGGGTTTGGGGCTGCATAAGGCCTTGGCCGAATTTTAGAGGAAAGAGGAAAGAAATTGACCCATAATCTTGGTGTATCTCTATTTCCATACTTGGTAACTTATTTCCTTATTTAAAAGATCCTTACTAACTCTTTATTCTTATGATACTTAACCTTCAAGCATGTACTATTCTCTTGCATAAGAATATGACTTATTTCCATAATTAAAGATACTAGAAATCCTTGTCTTAATGCTCCTAATTTTTTTAAAATTACTTAGTGTCCAAGACTCCTTATTTTCGAAAATAATAGTAGTACTATCCCAAGTGTTATTTAATCCTATTCTTGGTCAAAACCTCATAAAGTCAAATCCCTAAATTTAATTCCTCAATTACTAACATACCCTTAATGAATTAATACTTAAGGAAATACTATTCTTAGAGGACTAATACTAAAACGTCAACAATAATACTAGTCTCTCTTACTCCCAAATAATATTCGAAAACTTAATACTACTTAAGGGTCCAATTAATACTAATTGGGACAACTAATACTAAGCAATCAATTAAGAAATACTAAAGCATAACAACTTAAAGACTAAACCTTGAACTCTCTAAAACTCACGCCCAAAACAAAAATAATTAACGGACTAAAAGCTGTTGCCTATGCGGGGTGTTACAACCTCACCACCTTTAAAAAATTTCGTCCTCGAAAATACTAACTTACCTTGCAAAACAAGTTCGGGGTATTTAGCCTTCATCTACTCCATGTCAATTCCAACGTACCTTAATAAGATTAACCTCTCGATTCCTCAAACGATGAGTCTTCCTATCCAACACCTCAACGGGTACTTCCTCGTAAGCTAAGTTCTTATCTACTTCCAAAGACGAATAGTCTAAAATGTGACTAGGATCACATACGTACTTCCTCAACGTAGACACGTGAAAAACGTTGTGAACGGCTGCAAGGCTTGGGGCAAAGCTAAGCGATAAGCTAAACTCCCAACCTTCTCTAGGATCTCGAAAGGTCCTATAAAACGTGGTTACAACTTCCCCTTGCGTCCGAACGAACAACTCCTTTAGTTGGTGAAACTTTCAAGAACACGTCCTCGCCCTTCTCGAAATGTAGGGGTTTCCTACGCTTGTCGGCATAAGACTTTTGACGATCTTCGGCAGCCCGTATCCGCTCTCGAATCTTCTCCACAACTTTGACCGTTTTCTCCACTAACTCGGGCCCTAAAATGCGTCGTTCGCCAACTTCATCCCAATACAAAGGAGATCTACAACGTCGTCCATACAAGGCTTCGTATGGAGCCATGTCAATCGTCGCTTGATAACTATTGTTGTAAGCAAACTCCACCAAAGCTAAGTACGTCTCCCAATTACCTTCAAAGTCTAGAACACAAGCCCGTAACATGTCTTCAAGTGTTTGGATCGTCCTCTCGGATTGACCGTCCGTTTGTGGGTAATATGCCGTACTAAGGTTCAATCTTGTCCCCATGGCCGATTGTAGGCTTCTCCAAAACTGCGACGTAAAACGCGCATCTCTATCCGAAATTATTGAAACGGGAACTCCATGCAATCTCACAATTTCTTGGATATAAACTTGAGCAAGTTTATCCATACTCCACGTCATCTTCATAGGAAGAAAATGAGCCGACTTGGTTAGTCGATCCACAACAACCCATATGGCTTGATTCCCTTAATCGATCGGGGTAGTCCCATCACAAAGTCCATGGAAATGTGCTTCCACTTCCATTGAGGTATTTCTAATGGCTTCAACAATCCGGATGGCCTTTGATGTCCCGCCTTAACTTGTTGACAAGTTAAACACTTCTCTACGATATTAGCAATATCTCCCTTCATGTTCTTCCACCAAAATATAGTCCTTAAGTCCCTATACATCTTGGTTCCACCGGGGTGAACCATATAAGGTATATAGTAAGCTTCCTCCATTATTTCCCTCTTCAATCCTTCATGGTTCGGCACACATACCCTATTCTCGAACAAGAGGGCTTCATTCTCGTCGATCATGAAACCCTTCACGCCTTTCTCCTTGATCCGCTTCTTCAACTTGGCGAGTGCAACATCCTCATCTTGTGCTCCGATGATCCGAGCTCGTAGGGTAGGTTGGATCGTCAAGGCTGCCAAGATGGCTTCCATCTCTTTGTTCAAATCGACAACTTCTAACTTTAGGAGTTCGAACTCTCTTGCCAAATCGCCTTGGCTCGTTATTGAAGACAACACGCCTTCCTTTCGGCTAAGTGCATCCACGACCACGTTCGCTTTGCCCGGATGATAGTTGATCGTGCAATCGTAGTCTTTGACTAACTCTAGCCAATGCCTTTGCCTCATGTTCAACTCCTTTTGCGTGAAAATGTACTTGAGACTCTTATGATCGGTGAATATTTCGCACTTAGTACCGTAAAGATAATGTCTCCATATCTTTAATGCATGAACAACAGCCGCTAACTCAAGATCATGCGTAGGATAGTTCATCTCGTGCACCTTCAATTGCCTTGATGCGTACGCCACGACTTTCCCATGTTGCATCAAAACACAACCTAGTCCTTGCTTCGACACGTCGCTAAAGATAACGAAACCTTCTGTAGGATCGGGAATAATAAGGACTGGAGCCGACACTAACTTGTCCTTCAACTCTTGGGAACTCTTCTCGCATACCTTGGACCACACGAACTTCTCTCCCTTGCGTGTCAACTTGGTCATCGGTGAGGCTATCTTCGCAAAGCCTTCGTTAAATCGCCTATAATATCCCGCCAAACCGAGAAAGCTACGAACCTCATTCACATTAGTTGGAGCCTTCCACTCGCTCACGGTTGCAACCTTGGATGCGTCTACTTCGACTCCTTGGGCGGTGATCACATGGCCTAAAAAGTTCACTCGGTCTAACCAAAATTCGCATTTGGTAAACTTTGCAAACAATCTTTCTTGGCGCAAAACTTCAAGAACCGTCCTCAAGTGCTCTTCATGTTGCTCCTTACTTCGAGAATAGATAAGAATGTCGTCAATGAACACTATGATGAACCGATCTAAGAAAGGGTGAAAGACACGGTTCATCAAGTCCATGAAGACAGCTGGTGCGTTGCTCAAACCGAACGGCATCACCACGAACTCGTAATGCCCATAGTGTGTGCAAAAAGCGGTCTTTGCCCTATCTCCTTCCTTGATCTTCAATTGGTGATAACCCGATCTCAAGTCAACTTTTGAGAACACACTCGCTCCTCTTAGTTGATCGAACAAGTCTTCAATCCTAGGCAACGAGTACTTGTTCTTTATCGTGAGCCGATTAAGCTCTCGATAGTCAATGCACATCCTCCACGATACGTCCTACTTCTTGACGAACAAAACTGGCGCTCCCCATAGTGAAACACTTGGTTGGATGAATTTCTTATCCAACAACTCTTACAATTGCATTTTTAACTCCTCGAGTTCCTTCAGCGCCATTCGATAGGGTGCTTTCAAAATTGGGGCAGCTCCCGGCACTAGATCAATCGTAAATTCCACTTGTCGGTCGGGTGGAATTCCTGGTAACTCCTCGGGAAATACGTCAATGAATTCGTTAGCAACGGCAACATCTTCTATGTTCACCTCCTTCACGTTTGTGCCCATTACGTGGATAAGGTACCCTTCACATCCTTCTTCTTGAAGTAACTCGACGGCTTGCTTCATGGTGACGATCAAATTATGTGTACTTGGTCGGGAACCAAAGTACGTCAACTCCTCTCCACTTGGGAACTTGAGCGTCACTTCCCTCTTCTTGCAATCGATAGTGGCGTGGTACTTAGCTAGCCAATCCATTCCAAGAATTATATCGAATTGTCCCATCTTGATCACGTGTAACTCTCCCTCAAGACTCCTCCCACAAATCTCAAGTTTCGCACTCGACAAAACCTTACTCGTAAACACGGCCTTTCCCCGAAGGAATACTAACTTCTAAAGGACTAACACTATCAACTAACTCACAACCAATCTTCCTACGCTACTTAAAATACTACGCTTCCGCTGCGCTACTCTGATATAACCTCAAAATCCTATCCATTGACCGAAACCACTCCTCAACAGCGTCCGGTCCATCCCGCCCGTTAAAGGTAGCAGGCTTGTACCTCCTAAATTGTTCAACTACTTGCGCGGTAGTGTTAAGCATAGGTGCTACGTTATGGACCATGGGGTTAGCTTGAGGGCGACCCCTTCTATCCGCGTTTCCATCAGAATCATTAGGGTCATGGGTCGGGTCACGTCTCGGAGGCATCTAAAATGAAAGATCCCGTAATACAAGGAAATTGCTTAGCCGATCTAAATAATTAAAACGGTCCTATAACCCATTGAACTTAAACGCGTCCTAAACACTCTTGCTAGGCATTCATACTCATCATAAATCTTAATCATAAACTTCCTAAGCCATCGTACAAGCACAACATTTCATAAAACATTTTCTTAAAACATTTTTCTTAAAACATTTTCCTTTCGAAAAACCTTGAAAAGAATTTCTTAAAACATTTGACCGAAGAGTGGTCCTTCATAACTTTTCATAAATCATTCATGACTAGGTCATGCCATTCATCATAAATCATTCCTTTGAATAAAATCCTTTCACTTGAAACATCATACTAGAGCTTTCGAAAACTTACTTGCTTTAGGACTCGGAGATGGCTACGGTAGTGGCGATGGATGGAGCTTTCTCTTTTAATTAAACTTTTTCATGAAATCATTCCATAAAAACATTGCATACAATCACATAAAGCACATGAATTTTTTTTTTTTTTTACAAGTGTACAAGAACGTAAACCTACTCTGATACCACAATGTCACGCCCTAAAATTCTATACTTTTCAAATCAGTGGAAGTCTCACTTTTAATAAATAAATTCAATAAAAACACTCTTTTAGAACTTGCACCCTTTTCTAAAAAAAATTCTTTTCTTTGAAAATACTTTTTGAACTAAATAAATCATACATTCACAATAAATAACTCATTCAATACATCCATAGGAATCATAAAATATCATCGCAAATATTCATAACATCTTTCAATAATATTCACTTAGCACATTCCTAGGAATCACACAATAACACAACAATTATACATAACATGTTTCAATAATATTCACATGTGAATTAAACTTATTCTAACATCTTTCAACACATAAGACATCAAAAAAATCATGCAACAACACTTAAATAATCCTGGTACCTCTGCTGGGATATAAAACTTTCGAAAACAACCTGGGTGTACTCATCAAAACTAGTCGTGTATAAAAACAGTCCATTAACTAATACTAAATCCATTTTCTTTAATACTATTATCTTGACAATCAGTTAAAGACCTCTAAATACTCAAATAATTCATACAAGACATATTATAAGCACTTGCCACGGAATTCACTTTTTAAAACAAATGAAAAGCTCGTAAAATAAAGTTATAGGACTAAATTCAAGCTGCAACTTTAAAACGATTTTACTCCAGGTTTTGTGACCAAAATAATTTAATATTTTGAAGCTAATTAACTGCCAAAATTTGGAAAATAGGCTGGGCATAAAATCTGTATTTTGAAAACAAGAATTTTGACGACTAGAATCACATAAATGACTAAAATCAGTTCCTCGACTTCTACTAAGTAAAAACTCATGAATAAAATGCCATAATTTATCAAACCATAATAAATCCTAAATCAAACATCTACGTGTCCATGCACTCAACGAAATAAAACATGCAAACGTCTAGTCTTGTGGCAAACATGAAAGTGCTGAAAATCATGAATAAAACTCTTGCAACTTAATAAAATAAAAGCCTACTTGGTTTATTAATAAAAATCTTCATCCATTAACTTCTTTAACTCACATCACATCCACCTTCCTCCGCATCGCCGATCTCGTCATCTTACTCTTGAAAATCTGAAAATATAATTCGGCGAAGGGGTGAGCAATTATAAAATAATCACTCCGTGGGGATAGTTTAGTTCGAAATCTAAATATAATGGACATGTAAACGTGAAAACATACTAATCATTCTTAATTTTTGATACGACTTAAGCGTATCCCTCTTTGATACTACATAAGAGCATCCATTCTTTGATACCACATAAGGACATCTATTCTTTGACTCCACATAAGGGCATCCCTCTTTAGCACATAAACACATCAAACATAGTATTTAAAAATCGAACTAGAGTTACCACTTTTCACCGTTTAAACCCCCACCTTTGATTGCTTGAAAAGAAGAGAAGTGTTGTACGTTGGCTTGACTAATCCTTGTGCTTGAATCCTATTCTTTTCTTCACTCAAAGCTGCCAAAACTTGCTCTCTTCCTTACCTCACAAGCTGCTGGAAAAACTGGTCCTATAGCTTCATAAAGTGGCCGAAATTTGGTGCTAGGTGGCTGCCGATTTTCTTGGGGTGTCTAAGGGTTTGGGGACTTGGTCAATACATATTTATAGGGATGGAAAAGTGGGTTTTGGGGCTGCATAAGGCCTTGGCCGAATTTTAGAGGAAAGAGAAAAGAAATTGGCCCATAATCTTGGTGTATCTCTATTTCCATACTTGGCAACTTATTTCCTTATTTAAAATATCCTTACTAACTATTTATTCTTATGATACTTAACCTTCAAGCATGTACTATTCTCTTGCATAAGAATATGACTTATTTCCATAATTAAAGATACTAGAAATCCTTGTCTTAATGCTCCTAAATTTTCGAAATTACTTAGTGTCCAAGACCCCTTATTTTCGAAAATAATACTAGTACTATCCCAAGTGTTATTTAATGCTATTCTTGGTCAAAACCTCATAAAGTCAAATCCCTAAATTTAATTC
>JAPKLY010003860.1:0-14836 GCA_026898435.1 Prunella vulgaris
ACTTCTTTGGGTTGAGCTTCATGTTGTAAGCTCTGAGGATTGTGAAGGTTTTAGCGAGGTCTCTCATGTGGTCCTTCTTCCTCAGGCTTTTCACGATTATATCATCAATGTAAACTTCCATGGTCTTCCCGATTTAGTTGGCGAACATTTTATTTACTAATTGTTGGTAAGTTGCCCCTACATTCTTGAGACCGAAGGGCAACCTTTTTCCAGCAGCAGATGTTTTTCTCTATGAGGAATGATGTATGCTTAATATCATGCGCAACCATTGGGATTTGACGGTAACTTGCATAAGCTTCCATGACAAACATCATCTCATGGGTGAACTGATTGTCGATCAATGGTCAATATGCAACATTTGGAACCTGGGTCCTCGAATGTGAGTGGGGAGTCAAGATCAGCGCTTGGTAATTTGAATACAATACGCATGTCTAGATCTTGTTCTAAACTTAGGGTTGGATCAACATCGATCGGCTCATCCTCCTCAATATCAACGTCTATCTTGCCACTACATACACATTTACTTTGTACAAAAGTAAACTAAGTGCAAAAACTAAATCTGGACATGGGTAGTTCAAATTTTTCCTAGTCAACTTGACTCTCAACAGTAGGGAACTTGATACTGTAAAAGTAGGATAACACAATTGCCTCAAAGGTTTCAAGAAAAGGGCAACCTAGTAAGGCATTATTCATGTTTGAGATATCTACTATTATAAAGTCAAGTTGCCTAGTGGTCTGAACTTTGTCACTATTGGCGCAAATGAGCTTTACCGGGAGCTTGATTCATTTGTATGCTGAGATAGTGGTATCGCTAAATTCTCTAAGGAGAGTGTCATAGGCCTTGATGAAGTTGGCCAAGTTTTCCATCTAGTCCAGTGTTATCTGGAAGATGATGATGTAAAAGCAACCATTATCGACTAAGATGCGGTTGACGTGCATCCCCAGGATCTTGGTTTAGATGAATAAGGCATCGTTCTCTAGGCACTGGATCCTTTCCTTGTCCGCGTTGGTGAAAGTGATCACTTGGTGGTTGAAATTATGGGCAAAGGCGACAGTGTGAAAACATTGACATTTTCAAAGGTTCTTAGTTCAGCCTTCCACTTTATATGGGACAAGGAGCATATGGGGATGAGGCCACTGGGTGGTCCTTCCCCTTGGATCATGTTGATCCTTCTCTTTCTCAAAAAGCCTATAGAGCTGGCAGAGCAGATCCCGGCATTCGCTTGGTTGTGCCCTACAGCATCGTGGTATGTGCACCACTTATCCTTGTCGATCTTTCCTTATTGGTCTTAGAACTATCGAGGTTCGTCCAGTATGTTCTTATGCTAGATCGTATTGAAAATGTAGGTCGGAGTTCTTTTTAGCTTTTTAAGGATTTCAACCTTGATTCCCCCTTCCTTGAACGTTTTGAAAGTTTCTCAAATTTTAAGGTTGGATCACCGGTTGTTACTTCTTTTCTTGCCCGCGGTTGAGGGTGCCTTGACCTTCTCCTTAACCTAAGGCTTTCTCATCCTTTGGGTGAGCATCTTCTAGCAGAGAATCATCTCTTCCACTCGGTCCCAAAATTCAGCGTATATTGTGAGAAGGTTCTTGGTGTTGTTGTAAAATATTGGAGAATTTTTTACGAAGCAATTTAGCACAGAATGAAGGGTGCACTCATTGCTGATAGGTTCACCGGTAAGGATGATCTCATCATCCTTCATAATGTACTCAGCATTGGTCTTCTCCTCCACCTCCTTGACCCTCATCAAGCGGTGTCAGTGCTCCGAACGTGAGATTTTGGCCACAAAGTAGGAGGTGAACTTTTTCCTAACCTTGGAGAAGTTATGGATGGATCTTGGCAATGAGTTCATATACCATTTGTGTGCTACTTCTCCCAAGATGAGAGGGAACTATCGGTATTTGACGGCATTGGAAGTGCCCCATCCCGTCATGTAAATGTGATATTTACTCAGTTACGTATTTGGTCTGTCATTCCTTTTTAAATTACAGTTTGAGGAGGGACAATTTTTTTCTGCACTGGGGTATCCTCTATCTCGAGAGATAGAGAGTGAGAGAGAGGCTCACTCCCCATGGCAGATGGACGCACAAGACTATCCTTCGCTACCTTATCCTCCACCTCTTTAAGCCTTTCCTGGAGGGCGAGGGTGAGTTGTTGAGCTTTGTCTCGCGCTGGCTCATGGGTTGAGAGATCTTCTGGAATAGGGGATCCTAGTCGGTCTTGGGTTGAGCCTCAAGGTTGGGCCACAACCAGACTGTCCAGAGCATACCCCAGTCTATATTCTGGTAAGGAGGACTCATACGCGTCCTCGCAGTCGATTGGCCACGATTTTGACCTAGATTGGGGGTTTATCCCCAGGAGACTGAACATTGGATAGCTTGAGATCAAGAATCCCTGTAAGTGCTCTACTGCGCAAGATTGGATCTCCTCCTTTTATTTCTACCTCTACCGCTTGAGTTCCTTCTTGCAAAGTTTATAGGACTTCATGCGTGGGTTTTGGGTACTCTGGGTGACTCGTATCTCATGCGCTTGCTGTTATAGATTGGTGATGGTGGTGTCCACTTGTTCCAGAGTCTCGGACTGTTGCATGGGAGGAATATCTTTCTAATTTTGAACTGGAGTAGTTTCAGCCAAGGCCCGCTGGTTCTATTGCATTGGCATGGCTTCAACATTCGCATCCATGAAGGGGGTAGTTTGGTCATCCGGTGCATGAGACCAGGACGATGATGGTGTCGTCACTACTGCTTGCTCTCCTAGGTTTTCCCATTATCTACAACTAGGAAAGGCTGGAGGGATTTGATGAAGGTTTGAACATTATCTTGAAGAACAGTAAGTGTTCCTCAAGGTTTTCCTAGATTGATTTTTGAATGATGGGGTTTTATTGCCATTCCTCTAGTGTCATTTGTTGCTAATAGATCCAATAATAAATGAGATTTAATGATGTGATTATTTTAGGATCCTAACTACTAATAATAAAGATGAATGGTTGAAAATTAAATGCAAGAATATAAATGCAAAGAGTATTAACAGAGCTTGGCCTTGAATATGGTCTGTTTATTTACTGTTGGCATTAATGACCCTTAAAAGGCTCTATTTATAGACACGTTTTGGATCTTGCTAAATCAAGACATTTAATGAAAATATTGGGCCAAGAATTTTCTGGTCGTCAAATTTGGGTTAGAGGGTCAGGTCAAACTAATATGAGTTCGACAACTCAGCTTGTTTACAGACTTTTCAGCCAAGTTAGCTTAGTCTTTCCTAATATAGACTCTGTCTCACCGTCTTTGTGGGGATGGAACAAAAATGGGATGTTGATTGCTTGTCACACTTGATTGGGGTCTATCTTCTGACTGGCTCTAGAGGCTCTATCTTCGTGGTCGAGGTTCGAGGTGTATGACTTGTTCCAGCTTGGGCCTTGTGCTCTCAAGGCGACGTGGACTGTGTCTTGATTATATTGGGCAATATCGGGCAACATTGCTTGACACTTGCTCTTGATCTCATTTGGCTTTGTCTGATTGGATAATATAGACGTGATGCCTGTAATGTGTGACGTCGTCTGCTTGACATTCATTCCTTAATCATTTTTGGGTCTTTATTCAGGCCTTTGGCCCTTGAGGGTTGGGTCTTGCGTCAGTCGTATTGGGCCTCTGACCTATGATAAATTATGCAACAACATATCGTAGTAGTCAGTTCTCTTATTTGTAGTATTCATTTTACTTTATCATAGTATTCATTTTACTTGATCGTAGTAGTCGTTTCACTGATTCATAGTACTCGTTTCACAGATTCAGAGTAGTCATTTCACTGATTTGTAGTACTCATTTCACTTGATCATAGTATTCATTTCACTAATTCACAATAGTCAGTTCACTTGATCGTAGTACTCATTTCATTGATTAATAATACTGACTTTATTGATTCATCGTAATCATCATAGTACTCGTTTTACTGATCATAGAACTAAAAATCCTCAAATCCTAAACTTTAAACCCTAAACTCTTTCCTTATGTGAAAACGTTGCTCCCCAAGAAGACTTTAAGTCTTCTATTTTAATGTCAACTGATGTTGGAATTAGTTGAGTGCCCGTGAACTTTGTGTGAAAGCATTTTATATCAAATACCTTTTTATGAAATATCCTTTTTACTGCAGCAAGTAAGAAAGCAGATAAATAAAGTAAATAAATAAGATATAGAATTTATAGTTGTTCGGACCAACTTGTCCTATATCCACTCTCCCCTAATCAACTTAGTTAGGAGGGCTCTCTTACTCACTTTCTCACTTACTTTCTTTCTTCCTTACACTACTGAACTTAAAGGTTTAGTCTCCTTTATAACTTACTTCAACCCTTTTCTCAAAGATAGAAAATATGGTGTGAAGGTTTTCCAACTAATATGACTTCTATAAAGTTACTAACAAAAAATACGCATTCAAAGAGTTCTTGAGTGTGGATATGTTTCTGCAGAGTTTTGGTTAAATCTTTTAGTGTGTACTTTACTTCTTGAACTCTGAAAAAGCAGTCCTATTTATAGGGTTCAAACTAGCCGTTAGAAAAGTCATATTTGAAATACTATAATCATTCAATCAATTAATCATCCTGATTGATTCTTGACTTGATTGAATTGTCTCCTTCCTTCTTGAGGTAGACTTGATTCTCTTAAATCTCTCCAATCTTCAGTCAACATTTACATGATCTGGGAGCATCAGCACACTTGCTCTCCTCAGCTAGTCTTCTTGATTTTTGCTTCTCAACTGGTATAACCTTCTAGTCTACTGCAACTTGGTCAGATGACTTCTCTAAAGTCATCTGGGGTAAACTTAGCCTCTTCTGGGGTGTCCTCATCTGATCTGGGCAATTCTCTTCTAATCCTCAAGTCTTCTAATCTGCTGGAGCCTTATGGCCTGACCTCAGCTGATCTGAGAAGGTCTTTTGATCCTGAACTTCTTTTCCAAAACCTAGTTCAGCCGACTTCCCAAGGCCACCTGGTTTTTACATCATTAAAATATTAAGGAATTTTCCCAACAAAAACTATCTTAGAGATAGAGGAAGTAATACTTATCTAGCACCAATCGATATATAACAATATATAAAATTAAGGATTCAAAGAATAAATTAATAAAAAACAATTTTAATATCCAGTACACTGGTTCTACTGATATATATATATATATATATATATATAATATTCAATTTTGGGGCACTTACAATGTGGTACTTTTTATAAAGGTGAAACTTATCGGGGTTATACTGGTAAGCATACTTTTACTTTGTGTAACTAAATTGTGTCTTGAACTTCATTGAAAATAAATTATTTATCATTGTGCTCTAAATAATATGAATGTAATTATTTATTGCAACCATTCAATATAGAGTACAAGTTACACTGTAGATGATTGTGGTGATCCCTGAACTTTACTCACAAAAGATAACATTATCAGTTCCTTGTAACAATTGCTAACTTCACAACCTAGATGGGATTTGAATACCCCATTGGTAAAAGATTGATGTATAAGTCCCAGATTGACTTATCTTAACCAAGGGATTATACTAGTGAATGATAGTGCACTGAAGAGGATTTATAGAGTGGTGATTCTTTCGTACTGATTTATGGCATGAAGAATTAGGCTCAGTGGTTGTTTATTTTTTAATTTGTGTCCCTTAAATAGGCCTGTGTGAACTTGATTCATGTCGGTTTAACTTTTTATGGGTAGAGAGTCTTTTGGACTCAATACTTTGCACTTTAGGTAACACTATTGAGAACTTGACAGTTGCTAAGAATTAATATATAGGAATGTGTGCTTGATATGTCTTGCATGATTAGCCCCCTCGAAGGGCTCTAAAGGTTCGTCATACTAAATCTTGCAAGTGGAATTTATTTTTGGTATGATGATAAAGTTGAGATGTCCTTACTCCGAGGATAATATATAAAATTAATTAAAATAGTGGAGTGAATTAATGTTAATGGGTTATTGACATTGCGCTCGGTGTTAGAATTCAAGGCCCATTGGGAGTTCCAATCTTAATTCTCCTAAAGTCCCCTCAAGTATCCCAATTAGATGTCCAACAATTGATAAAATGATTAAAATAGAAGAATACTTTTTTACCCAATTAAATATAATTTTAAAAAATTATTAAATAATTTGATATCACGAGAGATTTTGTTGGTCCCAAATGCAGGTTTTAGGGAAGAATACACTTGAACAAGTCTAGAAGGGGGGGTTGAATAGACTTGTAAGGATTTAAAAACCTTTTTCAATTTTACCGGTTTATTCAGAAAATCAGCAGACTACTTGAGGTAGTCTGAATTTTGAAAATAGTGTGCTGTGTATAGTGCGGAAATGTTTTTAATGAAAATCGGTTTTTAGGTGATGTGCACAAATAAGAACAGAAAGAAATACGAAGAGACACAAGGGATTTATAGTGGTTCGGACCAACTGTCCTACATCCACTCTCCTCAATCCAACTTGGACTTGAGGGGCTCTTCACTAACTCACTTACTCACTTACTTACACAGTTTGAGAGTACTACTCTCTTACAACTTGTCAATGCTACAAGCACAATTGACTTCTCACAGCTTCTACAAAGCTTTTACAAATGATAAGTATGAATGGTGTTTTTAAGCGTAAATGATAAATCTGAGAGAGTATCGGCTAGCTTAATGTGCGTGTAAATCCAATACAGAAATTATCACTATTACTCTAATTTATAGGATCAAATAACTAGCCGTTGGGATGGACTAGAAATCTGAGATCCTATAATCTCGTATTCAATCAATCAATGTGATTGATTGAATTTCCTTCTTGATTCCCGTCAATCTTCGCGATCTTCAATTTAACAAGTTTGTCCCCTTGATTGATTGATCTTCTATTCTGGGAATCTTCCTTTTATGTCGCAAGTTAACCCTTAAAATTGATTCTGAAGAATCTGGGCCGAGCACAAAACCTCAGCTGATCCGTCTCCTCAGCTGGTGTATCAGTCTGTTGATACTTGGACCTTAGCTGATGTGCAAGTCTGCTGGAGTGCACCTCAGCTGGTCTTCTTGACTTTGTCTGAATAAGTCTTTTATCCATAGTCCTTGTCTTGTCTGCGACGTGCTCTCAGTTGATCAACTAATTTCCTGATATCAGCTGATCTGCTCTTCAGCTATCAGCTGATGTAAACTTCTCTGATGATCTGCTCTAGATGCTCCAGTGTCAGCTGCTTAAATCTTTTGTCTTCTAAAATCGGCTAAGTCCACAAGGTCTCAGCTGGTCTTCTCTTCTATGATAGCTTCGGATCTTCTAGGCAGCAAGGTAGATTCCCCCTCACTTGAACCTATCTAATCCTAACTACTCATCAGCTGACTAACATGTTCAGCTGGTCCTATTACAAGCTGATTGGTTTATTATATCATCAAAACATCTAACATAGATATCCTAACAAGTTCCCCCTTTTTGATGATATCAAAACCAACTCAGCTGATCTCAACAGATAAGCATATTCAATCAAAATTAAGATCAACATAGGACAGAAAAGAAGATCTTTAAGTAAGATCTTTTAAACAGAATCAAAATGCAGCTGACAACAAGAAGTTGTCTGAAATCATAAAGCTTTATTAAGATCAAAAGAGAAAGAACAATCAGAAGTAAGGATACCTAGTCCTCAGCTGACTCAGCTGGACTATTACATGAGGAGAGGTCTTCTGCTGCTGAGCGGAACTTGCAACCAGTCCAGAAATCTCTTCTCTATCTTCTTCAAAGCTGGTAGGGAGTTGTCAGAAAGTTGATGAAAGAGTTGAGTGATCTGCAGCCAATGTTTCCTGATTTCCACCCAATCTATCTTTCCACTCAAATCAGTTGGAGTAGGAAGATACTCAGTCTCTGGCAACTCTGGCTGAACCTCTACCTTAAGCATCTCTTCTGTGATAGCTCTGAAGAACTTAGGAAAAGTCTCCTTCAACCAGTCTCTGAACTCAGCATTTTTCTCTCTTTCTCTCCTCTGGTATCTTCTCCTCGGAGAACATAGAAGTGGATCATGGTTTTGACTTTTATAGTTTTCCAGAGATCCACCAGCTCATCAGACAATTGATTGTAGAACATATCAATTGGTCCATCAACTAGAGGCTCATTTGGATCTCTGATGAACTTTCCACTCCTAGTCCTGCTGCCTTGAGCTACTGCTTTCCCCTTCTTCTTCAGCATCCTCTGAAATCTCCTTTCAAGCTCATCATTCATCTCCCTCTCCTGCCTCTTCCTCCTTTCCTCAGGGGTTTCTTTCTCAGCTAGCTGCAACTCCTTAGCCAGCTTTTCGTCCAATTCAGCATTCATAATTCTTTTCTTCTTTTCCCTTTCTTCAACAACAACTTCTTGCTTCTGCAATGTCTCAGCCAATTTCTGATCTCTCAACTCCTGAGTCTTCTGAGCAGCCATCTTTCTGGTGTTGATGTATTCTTCAACATTTTCTATCCTAGCAGATAGAACCCCTTGATTATCCACCAGAAGAGCTCTCAGAGAGGCCATCTCAGCTTGCAAGGCAGCAATAGCAGCTGAGTTCTTCTCTTCCCCCTTTTTGATATCATCAATTACTGCAACAGAGGGTAGAGAAGTAGGAAGGTTGTCCACAACATCTTTAAGGTCCTCCTGACCGTGTTTGCACTCAGTAATTTGTCCTTCCAACCTTTCGGAGACCAATCTGAATCTCTCAGACTCAGCAGCAAGTGAGGCAGATGCATCATCATTGAAAGCCCTGGCAGTTGCCTTGAAGTTCTGGAGAGTATTGAAGAATTCAATCCTGGTAGCATACAAGCTGTCCTCCATAGCTTCCTTCAGCTTGTTGCGATGGTCCAGCAGGACTTGATGAACATGAGTTTCAATCATAGAGGGGGCAGCGGACTTGGCAGCCAGAGGAGTAGCTTTGACCTCCCTGATGTGGTCATCAAAATAGCCTTTTAATTGATCCAAAAGTGCAGGAGTGACCTGATCGGCAGGGGAGATCTCAAAGCTTGCTGCTGGAGGAATAAATTCAGTCTCTGCTGTTTCAGGGCAGTCCAGTGCCACTCCATCTTTGAGCAACAGAGCTTTAGCCACCTTCCTCAGCCCTTCAGGGGATGTCAGCTGGGATGGAGCCTTAACCTCCAAGGCCTCCATCAAAATTTCCTCCCATTCAGTGAATGCTGCTTCTCCCATCTCCTTAATTAGGGCCAGAAAGAATGTGACTGGCCCTTCTCTTGCTTGTGCCCAGGCTAGGCCATCAGCAAGGATGTCTTGGTAGGCTGGGTAAGGGTTGAGTTCAGGGATGTAAAGGGAAATGTGGGCTAGGGCAGATATAATCATCCCTTGTTCAAGAGGCCCCTTTGAACGGTGGTGAGATAGGCGAGCTTGTTTGGCCATTTCTGAGGGGGAGTTGGGGTTATCAAGGTTGATGGGTTGGGGGTGAGAGGGTTTGGGAGTAGCTGAAGGCTCGCCAGAGGTAACTATCTCCTCTGGTTCATTGCCGATTGGGATTTGTGAAGGTGTGGGATCAGCTGGGGTGGTAGAATGTAGAGAAGGATCAGATAGGGGAGTATGTGAAGCTGACCTGATGGGTGATGCAGCTAAAGGCGTCTCTGCTGATGGAGCATCTCCAGAGGAATGTAGCACTTCAGTCTCAGCAACTGAGGGCTCAGCTGATTACCTCTCTTCTGACTCTTCTTCCTCTCCATCAGAGCCAGACTCAGAATCCTCATCTGATTCTCCCTTCTCAGCTGATTCCTCAACAGCCTGCTATTCTTCTTCAGAGGATTCGTCAACCAGCAGAGTAGCCCTCTCTGCTGAAGACTGCTTCTTCTTTAAACTGCTCAGCACAGCAGTATCCTCTTCTTCATCTGACTCAAAAGAGAGCTTCCGTTGAACTGGAGTGGTTTCTCTCTTAGATTTCTTCTTTTTACCACCTCCAGCAGGTTTTGAACCTTCCTCTTCTGCTTCTTTCCTGGACCAGCAGAAGAGCCCGGGGCAGCAACCATAGGATCAGCCAAGGAATCTGAATCAGCTGGCCCAATCACGTCCAGGTTACTTCCCCTTAGGAATTTAGTGTGGTTGTACTCCACAACCCATTCGTCATCCCACTCATGCTGGGGCAGCAGATGATTCAGAAGAATAGTGATCTTGGTGGCCATGGAACACTTGGATTTGAAGCTGTAAACATGTTCCCCATTCACCTCCTTCACCAAGCACCTCTTGGACTCCTGTTCCAGGCGGAACCATAGCAGACTCACCCAGTCTGCTTGCACCCCATCGAGAATGGTGCGGGCCACACTCAGGCGGAGTTTGGTAATGGCGTCCAAACTCCCCTGTTCCGCCAAGATGACCTTGGTCACCACATCCATCAGGAACCGAAACTGCCTTCTCAGCATGGATTTCTTCAGGTTCGTGGTGGTGTCCCTAAAACTCGTCCTGGCCATTAACTGAAAGGTTTCCAGATAGTTGGCTTCTTTATATTTGTGAGGTTGGACACCAGTGGAGGATAGGCCAAAGATATCAGCGACAGCATCCTTGGAGATAACAACAGCTACTACATCAACCAAGGAGCCGATGGAGTCTGTGCTGAACTGGGCCCTATGAAGGAATTGGAAGGCATAGAAATTTAGGGTTTTATGGTCAGGGGGGGTCATGGAGATAAAGGTTCGGAGATTTTGATGTTGGAGAAGGTTTAGGATTTCTCTAATTTCAGGAACCCTAGTCGTGTCGAAATCGACACACATCTCCGCATACATCTTTTCTTTGAATAATTTTTGCATTGTCTTGGACGCCATAGCTTCAACACACAGATTAGAGATGCAGAGAATAATATGCAGGAGAAAGGTAGAAGGAAGTCGAAGTAGAAAGGTTTTTAAAAAATAAGTTAAATGGGTTTTCATAGTATTCGAAAAATATGAGCAGTTTTTCCAAAATTAAAACAAATCAATTTTGATCGTAGATTTGTATCTTGCATCACACAAATCAAAGGTCCAGAATAAATGACCTTTGAGAATTTTGGAGGTGATGCGTGGGTGTCAGGATTTCGAAAGGTTTTGACCGCCTCAAAAGATTCCCTTTTTTTTAAAAAAAGGTAATGATGAAAGCGCTTTTTGAGAAGATTTAGGCGGTGTTAAATTAATTACAACTGACACCTTATTTTGAAAAAGGTAATAAATCCCCTATTTTTCGTAAACAAAAAGATTTGATTGCCAATTTTCTAAAATAATTTTAGAAATTAAGGATTTATTAATTTTTGAAAAGATTTGATAGATAAAATAAAATTTTAAAAACTGACATAAAGATCATAGAAATACTTATCGAGATGCTGACGTGGCAAAATCAGCTGATAAGAACGATCCTTATGAAAATCTTTTCTGCTCATCTGGGTCTTTAATGTCAGCTGACATGGACCAGCTGAAGCAAAGTGGCCTTGTCTGACTTTCATAACTTATCCCTGTATCAAGTTAGTCATAACAAGATAGAGAAAAGAAAGGAAAGAATAAGTAGACATACCAGATCAGCTGTTGTGAGGATCAGCTGATTAATTCAGCAGAAAGGTCCTCAGCTGACTACCCGTTTACCCAAAAAAAAACTTTCTTTCTAAAGAACTGCTCCTCCATCTATCATTCCTAACTCTGCTACTAATTCTCTGAATCTTACCTCTGCTAAGGGTTTGGTAAGCACATCTGCTCTCTGCTTCTCCGTATGAATCTTCTCCATCCTGATATCTCCTTTCTCAGCATGATCCCGAAGAAAATGATGTCTTATGTCCACATGCTTGCATCTAGTATGTAGAACAGGATTCTGAGTAATGGCTATTGCACTTGTGCTATCACAGAAAATGGGTATCTCTTCTGTAATCACATGGTAGTCCCTCAGCTGTTGTCTGATCCAGAGCAGCTGAGAACAACAACTACCAGCAGCCATGTACTCTGCCTCTGTTGTGGAAGTAGCTACTGAAGTCTGTTTCTTGGAGAACCAAGATATCAACTTACTTCCCAGAAACTGACATGTGCCAGAAGTTGATTTCCTATCAATCTTGCACCCTCCATAGTCAGAATCTGAATACCCACTCAGCTGAAAATTGTCATCAGCTGGGTACCAGAGGCCTAGATTGTAAGTACCCTTCAAATACTTTACAATCTTCTTTGCTGCTTCCAGATGAGATTTCTTAGGATTTGCCTGAAACCTTGCACACACCCCAACTGCAAAGCTGATATCAGGTCTGCTGGCAGTGAGATACAGCAGAGAACCAATAAGTCCCCTATATTCTGTCTGATCCACTTTCTCACCAGCCTCATCTGGATCCATGCTAAAGTTTGCCATCATTGGAATCTTAGCTTCTCTGCTGCTACTGATTCCAAACTTTTCTATCAAATTCTTGGCATACTTAGCTTGGCTAATGAACGTTCCATTGGACATCTGCTTTACCTGCAGTCCAAGGAAATAAGTCATCTCCCCCATCATGGACATCTCAAACTTGCTGGTCATCAGCTTGCTGAACTCATCACACATCAGTTTGTTGGGGGAGCCAAAGATGATATCATCCACATATATCTGCACTAAGAGGATATCATCTCCGTCTTCCTTTCTAAACAAGGTTTTGTCTATCTTTCCTTTACTGAATCCACTATCCAGTAGGAACTGTGATAGAGTATCATACCAGGCTCTAGGTGCCTGCTTTAGTCCATATAAAGCTTTCTGCAACCTATAAACCTTGTTCCCAATCTCAAATCCTGGTGGTTGTTCCACATAAACCTCTTCTGCCAGGATTCCATTCAGAAAAGCTGACTTGACATCCATCTGATAGACTTTGAACCCTTTGAAAACAGTATAGGCCAGAAACAATCTAATGGCTTCTAGTCTTGCCACAGGAGCAAATGTCTCATCATAGTCAATCCCCTCTGACTGTGAATACCCCTGGGCTACTAGTCTTGCCTTGTTTCTAACTACTACATCATTTTCATCCTTTTTGTTCTTGAATACCCACTTAGTACCTATGACCTTCTGATGTTTGGGCCTCTCCACTAGAGTCCAAACTTTTTGTCTTGCAAACTGATTTAGCTCCTCTTGCGTAGCTACAATCCAGTTTGGGTCTTCAAGAGCTTCATGGATATTTTTGGGTTCTATCAGAGACACATAACAGCTGAATTGAGCACCCAAGTTTAGCTTTCTTCTGGTCTGAACACCTACACTTGGATCTCCTAGAATCTATTCAGCTGGGAAATCAGACAATGTCTTCTTGCCCCTTTGAGGTGCCATAGTCTGCTCCTCTTGGGTCTTGTCTGAAATTCCCCCTTGGTTAGTGTCAGGAGTCAATGTGTCATCACCTGATGCTGATGAGGACTTATCAGCTGATTTGGGCTCATCATCTGAATATGAATTTGATTCTATCCTTGGTACTACTACCTTAATCAGATCTGGCTTTTCTGACAGATTCAGCTGATCCACCTCTTCTGCTAGCTTCTCCTTGCTGTACTCATGAAAAGATTCATCAAATACAACATGGGGTGTCTCCTCCACACAGAGAGAGACTTTATTAAAGACTCTATAGGCTTTGCTACTTCCAGAATATCCTAAGAATATTCCTTCAGCAACCTTAGCATCAAAAGTCTTTAACTTAGTCTTTCCATTGTCATGGATGAAACACCTACACCCAAAAGTATGGACAGAGGAAAGGTTAGGAGTTTTACCTTTGTACATTTCGTAAGGAGTCTTCCCATGTCTCTTGACTGGTAGACACCTATTTTGGATGAAGCAGGCAGTGTTGATGGCTTCTGCCCAAAACCTTTGAGGAGTCAGATATTCAGCTAACATAGTCCTTGCTGCCTCCTTGAGGGTTCTGTTTCTCCTCTCAGCTAACCCATTCTGCTGAGGTGTTCTGGCAGCTGATGTCTCATGCTGAATACCATTATCCCTGCAATAGTCAGAAACAACAGAGTTAAGAAACTCAGTACCTTTATCACTTCTGATTCTGACTATGCTGAGGTCCAGCTCCTTCTGAATCCTCTTGAACAACTCCAGCATCTTTACCATAGTCTCATTCTTCTTGAACAAGAACACTACCCAAGTGAATCTTGTATAGTCATCAACAATCACCAGTGTGTACTTCCTTCCACTGAAACTAAGAGGTGAGACAGGTCCAAACAAGTCCATATGAAGCAGCTGGAGTGCTTTTGTTGTTGAAGTACTCTGCACATCTTTGAATGAGGCTTTAGTCTGCTTTCCTTTCTGTTAGGCATTACACTTCTGCTCAGATGCAAACACCTCATTTGGTAGACCTCAGACTAGACCCTTCCTTGCAACCTTGTTGAGAGTTTTGAAGTTCAGATGACCTAACCTCTTGTGCCAGAGCCAGCTGATCTCTGATGAGCTTTTAGCAACCAAACATGAGTCAGCTGGACAGCTTGCAAAATCTGCAAGATACATATTACCTCTTCTGAGGCCAGTTAGTAGCACCTGCTCATTTAAATCATTAATAACAAGACAAGAGTTCTTAGAGAATCTTACTGAATATCCCTTGTCACAGAATTGGGATACAGACAGAAGATTGTGCATGAGCCCTTCTACATAGTAGACTTCTTCAACTCTTGTTCCTTTGATCAACAGAGTGCCAACTCCTCTGGTGACTCCAAAATTGTTGTCACCGAACACAACTCTAGGCCCATCCAGCGTTACAAAGTTCTGGAGAAGATGCTTCTCAAAGGTCATGTGCTTCGAGCAACCGCTATCAATGTACCAGACATGGCCCTTTGCTTCTCCTCTTTCTATAGGGCTAGAGTTAACCTGAAATTAAAACTCAGGCTTTAGGTACCCTATCTTTGGGTCCTGATTGGTTAGTATCGACTTTCTGAATCCACAGGT
>JAPKLY010003861.1:0-16842 GCA_026898435.1 Prunella vulgaris
ATGTTCTGGAGGAAGGGCCAATCAAGTTCTTCTGGGAAGGAATAAGTGATGGCAAGACTCCAGAAGCTGAAATCAGTGAAAGAAGGAAGACAGAGAAGAAGAAGAGTGAACTAAACGATGCTGAAAGGAAACTCTTCAACCTCGATCAAGTGGCCAGAACATAAATCATTGAGACACTCTCCAAAGAATATATAGAGAAAATCAAGACGTGCAGAACTGCTAAGGAGATATGGGAGAAACTCTCCTTGATGTGTGAAGGGACATATCAAATCAAAGAGAACAAGCTTCAAGCTGTTCTACATACCTTTGACACATTTAAAATGAAAGCTGATGAAACCATTGATCAGCTAGATATGAGGCTGACAAACATACTGAATAAGGCAAGCTCCTTAGGAAAGGATTACTCGGAGAAAGAGATTAATAACAAAATTCTGAGATCTCTTACTCTTAGATGGAGAGTGAAGGTGACAGTAATTAAAAAGACAAAGAATTTATCTGAGATGAGTCATCATACTTTGCTATCTCATCTGAAGGCACATGAGTTCGATATCCAAGAAGAAGATCAAGAAGATGAGACTCCAACTTCATCAGCCACAAAGAATGCTGCTTTCTCTGCTGCAGCTGATAGTCAAGAGAAGTCCTCTGCTCCAGAGGACATGAGCTTAAAGGAGCAACTTGCTTTATTGACCAAGAAGTTTGACAAGATGTCAAACAAGTTTCAGAAGTATAGATCTCATTGGAAGAAGAATAAGAGTGATTCTTCCAGAAGATACCAGAAGTCATCTGATGCCAGAAGACCATCAGATGAACAGGAGACCAGATATAAGTCTCCAGAGAGAAGGAGGGAACCAAGTCCCAGAAGAGGAGGAGATGGTGTCTGTTTCACTTGCAACAAGCCAGGACATCTCAGTTATGATTGTCCTCAACTTACCCCAAGGGAGAGAGAAGAGAAGAGGATCAAGAGAGATCGCAGGTTCGCTGATAAGAGAGCTCTGCTGGCAGAGGAGGAGAAGCAGGATATCAGCTCATCCTTGTCCTCATCTGATTTTGAATCAGAGGATGATATTTGCCTTATGGCTAAGGTGGAAGAGGTAAATTCTCCTACCCCCTCTGTTAGCTCATCTTGCTCCTCTACCTATTCTATGGAGTCAGATATACACAAGTTGTTATCTGATCTCCAATCCTCCTTAAAAGTTTGTTCTAAGCTGGAAGAGGAGAACTCAAGTCTGAAAGCTGAAGTTTTAAGCTTGAGACAAGATCTGGAAAGTGCTAGACTACCAGTGATATCCTATGACTCACAAGCTAACAAGTCTGCTAACTTAATAGCAAAATGTGAAGAACAGGAGAAGCTGATAGAAAAGCTACTTTCTGAGAACACTGTCTTAAGTGAAGAACATAATCTGCTGACAGCTAAGTTCGATGAACTCTTCAAGCAGAATGAACTGATAACCAAAAATACACAGCAGCTTCAGCTGAAAGTGGATCAGCTGACGAAAGCAAAAAATGTCGTGTCTGAAATAGCTGAATCCTCACAAACTGTGAATGATAAAAGGGGTCTTGGTTATCCCAAACCCAAACCACAAAAGAAGAAGAAAGGTGACAGTGGATTAATTAGGGATCCTCGAAAGGGTAAAGGGCCAGCTGAGCCTGCATCTGGATCAGAAGGGCAGAAGTGCAGAGGGACAGAAAAGGTCCCAGCTGGACAGAAGAGCTCCAAAGCTCAGAAGTCTGCTGGTGATCAAAAGGTTTCAACAGAGCAGAAGAGTACTAAAACTCAGAAGCCTGCTGACAACTAACATAAGTCCAAAGCTCAGAAGTCTCGAGATCAGAAGAGGAATCCAAGTCATAGCTCAGCTAAGACAAGGAGACCTCAGCAGAATCAGCAGAGGAATGATAAGCCTGGGTCATCTCAGCAGAGTAAACCCAAGAGAAACAGACCTCAGCCCTGGGTTACTTTTAATGTAACCAAAGTAGGCAAGCCTTCACCAGCTAAAGTTTATGAGTCATTCGGAGGCTCAAGCCGAAATTATCCTTTTAAGCAACCCACCTATAAACCTGTTGTTATCACTCATCGCCCCAGAAAAGATCCTCTGAGGGAGATGATTTTTGTGGACAAATATGGTAGAAGGTTGAGATCTCTTAAACCTCATAAGGATGATCTCTACCTGTGGATCCAGAAAGTCGATACTAACCAATCAGGACCCAAAGATAGGGTACCTAAAGCCTGAGTTTTAATTTCAGGTTAACTCTAGCCCTATAGAAAGAGGAGAAGCCAAGGGTCATGTCTGGTACATTGATAGCGGTTGCTCGAAGCACATGACTTTTGAGAAGTATCTTCTCCAGAACTTTGTAACGCTGGATGGGCCTAGAGTTGTGTTCGGTGACAACAATTTTGGAATCACCAGAGGAGTTGGCACTCTGCTGATCAAAGGAACAAGTGTTGAAGAAGTCTACTATGTAGAAGGGCTCATGCACAATCTTCTGTCTGTATCCCAATTCTGTGACAAGGGATATTCAGTAAGATTCTCTAAGAACTCTTGTCTTGTTATTAATGATTTAAATGAGCAGGTGATACTAACTGGCCTCAGAAGAGGTAATATGTATCTTGCAGATTTTGCAAGCTGTCCAGCTGACTCTTGTTTGGTTGCTAAAAGCTCATTAGAGATCAGCTGGCTCTGGCACAAGAGGTTAGGTCATCTGAACTTCAAGACTCTCAACAAGGTTGCAAGCAAGGGTCTAGTCAGAGGTCTACCAAATGAGGTGTTTGCATCTGAGCAAAAGTGTAATGCCTGTCAGAAAGGAAAGCAGACTAAAGCCTCATTCAAAGATGTGCAGAGTACTTCAACAACAAAAGCACTCCAGCTGCTTCATATGGACTTGTTTGGACCTGTCTCACCTCTTAGTTTCAGTGGAAGAAAGTACACACTGGTGATTGTTGATAACTATACAAGATTCACTTGGGTAGTGTTCTTGTTCAAGAAGAATGAGACTATGGTCAAGATGCTGGAGTTGTTCAAGAGGATTCAGAAGGAGCTGGACCTCAGCATAGTCAGAATCAGAAGTGATAAAGGTACTGAGTTTCTTAACTCTGTTATTTCTGACTATTGCAGGGATAATGGTATTCAGCATGAGACATCAGCTGCCAGAACACCTCAGCAGAATGGGTTAGCTGAGAGGAGAAACAGAACCCTCAAGGAGGCAGCAAGAACTATGTTAGCTGAATATCAGACTCCTCAAAGGTTTTGGGCAGAAGCCATCAATACTGCATGCTTCATCCAAAATAGGTGTCTACGAGTCAAGAGACATGGGAAGACTCCTTATGAAATGTACAAAGGTAAAACTCCTAACCTTTCCTCTGTCCATACTTTTGGGTGTAGGTGTTTCATCCATGACAATGGAAAGACTAAGTTAAAGACTTTTGATGCTAAGGTTGCTGAAGGAATATTCTTAGGATATTCTGGAAGTAGCAAAGCCTATAGAGTCTTTAATAAAGTCTCTCTCTGTGTGGAGGAGACACCCCATGTTGTATTTGATGAATCTTTTCATGAGTACAACAAGGAGAAGCTAGCAGAAGAGGTGGATCAGCTGAATCTGTCAGAAAAGCCAGATCTGATTAAGGTGGTAGTACCAAGGATAGAATCAGACTCAGATTCAGATGATGAGCCCAAGTCAGCTGATAAATCCTCATCAGCACCAGATGATGGTACTTCGACTCCTGACACTAACCAAGGGGGAATTTCAGACAAGACCCAAGAGGAGCAGACTATGGCACCTCAAAGGGGCAAGAAGACATTGTCTGATTTCCAAGCTGAAAAGATTCTAGGAGATCCAAGTGTAGGTGTTCAGACCAGAAGAAAGCTAAACTTGGGTGCTCAATTCAGCTGTTATGTGTCTCTGATAGAACCCAAAAATATCCATGAAGCTCTTGAAGACCCAAACTAGATTGTAGCTATGCAAGAGGAGCTGAATCAGTTTGCAAGACAAGAAGTTTGGACTCTAGTGGAGAGGCCCAAACATCAAAAGGTCATAGGTACTAAGTGGGTATTCAAGAACAAAAAGGATGAAAATGATGTAGTAGTTAGAAACAAGGCAAGGCTAGTAGCACAGGGGTATTCACAGTCAGAGGGGATTGACTATGATGAGACATTTGCTCCTGTGGCAAGACTAGAAGCCATTAGATTGTTTCTAGCCTATGCTGTTTTCAAATGGTTCAAAGTCTATCAGATGGATGTCAAGTCAGCTTTTCTGAATGGAATCCTGGCAGAAGAGGTTTATGTGGAACAGCCACCAGGATTTGAGATTGGGAACAAGGTTTATAGGTTGCAGAAAGCTTTATATGGACTAAAGCAGGCACCTAGAGCCTGGTATGATACTCTATCACAGTTCCTACTGGATAGTGGATTCAGTAAAGGAAAGATAGACAAAACCTTGTTTAGAAAGGAAGACGGAGATGATATCCTCTTAGTGCAGATATATGTGGATGATATCATCTTTGGCTCCCCCAACAAACTGATGTGTGATGAGTTCAGCAAGCTGATGACCAGCAAGTTTGAAATGTCCATGATAGGGGAGATGACTTATTTCCTTGGACTGCAGGTAAAGCAAATGTCCAATGGAACGTTCATTAGCCAAGCTAAGTATGCCAAGAATTTGATAGAAAAGTTTGGAATCAGTAGCAGCAGAGAAGCTAAGATTCCAATGATGGCAAACTTTAGCATGGATCCAGATGAGGCTGGTGAGAAAGTGGATCAGACACAATATAGGGGACTTATTGGTTCTCTGATGTATCTCACTGCCAGCAGACCTGATATCAGCTTTGCAGTAGGGGTGTGTGCAAGGTTTCAGGCAAATCCTAAGAAAGCTCATCTGGAAGCAGCAAAGAAGATTGTAAAGTATTTGAAGGGTACTTACAATCTAGGCCTCTGGTACCCAGCTGATGACAATTTTCAGCTGAGTGGGTATTCAGATTCTGACTATGGAGGGTGCAAGATTGATAGGAAATCAACTTCTGGCACATGTCAGTTTCTAGGAAGTAAGCTGATATCTTGGTTCTCCAAGAAACAGACTTCAGTAGCTACTTCCACAACAGAGGCAGAGTACATGGCTACTGGTAGTTGCTGTTCTCAGCTGCTCTGGATCAGACAACAGCTGAGGGACTACCATGTGATTACAGAAGAGATACCCATTTTCTGTGATAGCACAAGTGCAATAGCCATTACTCAGAATCCTGTTCTCCATACTAGATGCAAGCATGTGGACATAAGACATCATTTTCTTCGGGATCATGCTGAGAAATGAGATATCAGGATGGAGACGATTCATACGGAGAAGCAGAGAGCAGATGTGCTTACCAAACCCTTAGCAGAGGTAAGATTCAGAGAATTAGTAGCAGAGTTAGGAATGATAGATGGAGGAGTAGCCCTTTAGAAAGAAAGTTTTTGGTTAAAAGGGTAGTCAGCTAGTACCCAGCTGAGGACTATTCTGCTGAAGTAATCAGCTGATCCTCACAACAGCTGATCTGGTATGTCTACTTATTCTTTCCTTTCTTTTCTCTATCTTGTTATGTCTAACTTGATACAGGGATAAGTTATGAAAGTCAGACAAGGCCACTTTGCTTCAGCTGGTTCATATCAGCTGACATTAAAGACCCAAATGAGCAGAAAAGATTTTCATAAGGATCGCTCTTATCAGCTGATTTTGCCACGTCAACATCTCGATAAGTATTTCTATGATCTTTATGTCAGTTTTTAAAACTTTATTTTATCTATCAAATCTTTTCAAAAATTAATAAATCCTTAATTTCTAAAATTATTTTAGAAAATTGGCAATCAAATCTTTTCTTTTACGAAAATTCGGGGATTTATTACCTTTTTCAAAATAAGGTGTCAGTTGCAATTAATTTAACTCCGCCTAAATCTTCTCAAAAAGCACTTTCATCATTACCTTTTTCAAAAAGGCGAATCTTTTGAGGCGGTCAAAACCTTTCGAAATCCTGACACCCACGCATCACCTCCAAAATTCTCAAAGGTCATTTATTCTGGACCTTTGATTTGTGTGATGCAAGATACAAATCTACGATCAAAATTGATTTGTTTTAATTTTGGAAAAGCTGCTCATATTCTTCGAATACTATAAAAACCCATTTAACTGATTTCTGAAAAACCTTTCTACTTCGACTTCCTTCTACCTTTCTCCTGCATATTATTCTCTGCATCTCTAATCTGTGTGTTGAAGCTATGGCGTCCAAGTCAATGCAAAAATTGTTCAAAGAAAAGATGTATGCGGAGATGTGTGTCGATTTCGACACGACTATGGTTCCTGAAATTAGAGAAATCCTAAACCTTCTCCAACATCAAAATCTCCGAACCTTCATCTCCATGACCCCCCCTGATCATAAAACCCTAAATTTTTATGCCTTCCAATTCCTTCTTAGGGCCCAGTTCAGCACAGACTCCATCGGCTCCTTGGTTGATGAAGTAGTTATTGTTATCTCCAAGGATGATGTCGCTGATATCTTTGGCCTATCCTCCACTGGTGTCCAACCTCACAAATATAAAGAAGCTGACTATCTGGAAACCTTTCAGTTAATGGCCAGGACAAGTTTCAGGGACACCACCATGAACCTGAAGAAATCCATGCTGAGAAGGCGGTTTCGGTTCCTGATGGATGTGGTGACCAAGGTCATCTTGGCGGAACAGGGGAGTTTGGACGCCATTACCAAACTCCGCCTGAGTGTGGCCCGCACCATTCTCGATGGGGTGCAAGCAGACTGGGTGAGTCTGCTATGGTTCCGCCTGGAACAGGAGTCCAAGAGGTGCTTGGTGAAGGAGGTGAATGGGGAACAGGTTTACAGCTTCAAATCCAAGTGTTCCATGGCCACCAAGATCACTATTCTTCTGAATCATCTGCTGCCCCAGCATGAGTGGGATGAGGAATGGGTTGTGGAGTACAACCACACTAAATTCCTAAGGGGAAGTAACCTGGACGTGATTGGGCCAGCTGATTCAGATTCCTTGGCTGATCCTATGGTTGCTGCCCCGGGCTCTTCTGCTGGTCTAGGAAAGAAGCAGAAGAGGAAGGCTTCAAAGCCTGTTGGAGGTGGTAAAAAGAAGAAATCTAAGAGAGAAACCACTCCAGTTCAAAGGAAGCTCTCTTTTGAGTCAGATGAAGAAGAGGATACTGCTGTGCTGAGCAGTTTAAAGAAGGAGCAGCCTTCAGCAGAGAGGGCTACTCTGCTGGTTGACGAATCCTCTGAAGAAGAAGAGCAGGTTGTTGAGGAATCAGCTGAGAAGGGAGAATCAGATGAGGATTCTGAGTCTGGCACTGATGGAGAGGAAGAAAAGTCAGAGGAGAGGGAATCAGCTGAGCCCTCAGTTGCTGAGACTGAAGTGCTACATTCCTCTGGAGATGCTCCATCAGCAGAGACGCCTTTAGCTGCATCACCCTTCAGGTCAACTTCACCTACTCCCCTATCTGATCCTTCTCTACATTCCACTACCCCAGCTGATCCCACACCTTCACAAATCCCATTCGGCAATGAACCAGAGGAGATAGCTACCTCTGGTGAGCCTTCAGCTACCCCCAAACCCTCTCACCCCCAACCCATCAACCTTGATGACCCTAACTCCCCCTCAGAAATGGCCAAACAAGCACGCCTATCTCACCACCTTTCAAAGGGGCCTCTTGAACGAGGGATGATTATATCTGCCCTAGCCCACATTTCCCTTTACATCCCTGAACTCAACCCTTACCCAGCCTACCAAGACATCCTTGCTGATGGCCTAGCCTGGGCACAAGCAAGAGAAGGGCCAGTCACATTCTTTCTGGCCCTAATTAAGGAGATGGGAGAAGCAGCATTCACTGAATGGGAGGAAATTTTGATGGATGCCTTGGAGGTTAAGGCTCCATCCCAGCTGACATTCCCTGAAGGGCTGAGGAAGGTGGCTAGAGCTCTGTTGCTCAAAGATGGAGTGGCACTGGACTGCCTTGAAACAGCAGAGACTGAATTTATTCCTCCAGCAGCAAGCTTTGAGATCTCCCCTGCTGATCAGGTAACTCCTGCCCTTTTGGATCAATTGAAAGGATATTTTGATGACCACATCAGGGAGGTCAAAGCTACTCTTCTTGCTGCCAAGTCTGCTGCCCCCTCTATGATTGAAACTCATGTTCATCAAGTCCTGCTGGACCATCGCAACAAGCTGAAGGAAGCTATGGAGGACAGGTTGTATGCCACCCGGATTGAATTCTTCAATACTCTCCAGAACTTCAAGGCAACTGCCAGGGCCTTATGATGATGCATCTGCCTCACTTGCTGCTGAGTCTGAGAGATTCGGATTGGTCTCCGAAAGGTTGGAAGGACAAATTGCTGAGTGCAAACACGGTCAGGAGGACCTTAAAGATGTTGTGGACAACCTTCCTTCTTCTCTACCCTCTGTTGTAGTAATTGATGATATCAAAAAGGGGGAAGAGAAGAACTCAGCTGCTATTGCTGCCTTGCAAGCTGAGATGGCCTCTCTGAGAGCTCTTTTGGTGGATAATCAAGGGGTTCTATCTGCTAGGATAGAAAATGTTGAAGAATACATCAACACCAGAAAGATGGCTGCTCAGAAGACCCAGGAGCTGAGAGATCAGAAAATGGCCGAGGCATTGCAGAAGCAAGAAGTTGTTGCTGTAGAAAGGGAGAAGAAGAAAAGAATTATGAATGCTGAATTGGACGAAAATCTGGCTAAGGAGTTGCAGCTAGCTGAGAAAGAAACCCCTGAGGAAAGGAGGAAGAGGCAGGAGATGGAGATGAATGATGAGCTTGAAAGGAGATTTCAGAGGAAGCTGAAGAAGAAGGGGAAAGCAGTAGCTCAAGGCAGCAAGACTAGGAGTGGAAAGTTCATCAGAGATCCAAATGAGCCTCTAGTTGATGGACCAATTGATATGTTCTACAATCAATTGTCTGATGAGCTGGTGGATCTCTGGAAAACTATAAAAGCCAAAACCATGATCCACTTCTATGTTCTCCGAGGAGAAGATACCAGAGGAGAGAGAGAGAAAAATGCTGAGTTCAGAGACTGGTTGAAGGAGACTTTTCCTAAGTTCTTCAGAGCTATCACAGAAGAGATGCTTAAGGTAGAGGTTCAGCCAGAGTTGCCAGAGATTGAGTATCTTCCTACTCCAACTGATGTGAGTGGAAAGATAGATTGGGTGGAAATCAGGAAACATTGGCTGCAGATCACTCAACTCTTTCATCAGCTTTCTGACAACTCCCTGCCAGCTTTGAAGGAAATAGAGAAGAGATTCCTGGACTGGTTGCAAGTTCCGCTCAGCAGCAGAAGACCTCTCCTCATGTAATAGTCCAGCTGAGTCAGCTGATGATTAGGTATTTTTTTTATTTCTGATTGTTCTTTCTCTTTTGATTATTAATAAAGCTTTATGATTTCAGACAACTTCTTGTTGTCAGCTGCATTTTGATTCTGTCTAAAGATCTTACTTAAAGATCTTCTTTTCTGTCCTATGTTGATCTTGATTTTGATTGCATTTGCTTATCTGTTGAGATCAGCTGAGTTGGTTTTGATATCATCAAAAAGGGGGAACTTGATAGGATTTCTGTGTTAGATGTTTTGATGATATAATAAACCAATCAGCTTGTAATAGGACCAGCTGAACATGTTAGTCAGCTGATGAGTAGTTAGGATTAGATAGGTTCAAGTGAAGGGGAATCTACCTTGCTGCCTAGAAGATCCGAAGCTATCATAGAAGAGAAGACCAGCTGAGACCTTGTGGATTTAGCCAATTTTAGAAGACAGAAGATTTAAGCAGCTGACACTGGTGCATCGAGAGCAGATCATCAGAGAAGTTTACATCAGCCGATAGCTGTAGAGCAGATCAGCTGATATCAGAAGATTAGCTGATCAGCTGAGAGCACGTCGCAGACAAGACAAGGACCATGGATAAAAGACATATCCAGACGAAGTCAAGAAGACCAGCTGAGGTGCACACCAGCAGCCTTGCACATCAGCTGAGGTCAAAGTATCAGCAGACTGATACACCAGCTGAGGAGACAGATCAGCTGAGGTTCTGTGCTCGGCCCAGATTCTTCGGAATCAATCTTAAGGGTTAACTTGCGACATAAAAGGAAGATTCCCAGAATAGAAGATCAATCAATCAAGGGGACAAACTTGATTGATTGAAGATCGCGAAGATTGATGGGAATCAAGAAGGAAATTCAATCAATCACATTGATTGATTGAATACGAGATTATAGGATCTCAGATTTCTAGTCCATCCCAACGGCTAGTTATTTGATCCTATAAATTAGAGTAATAAGTGATAATTTCAGTATTGGATTTACACGCACATTAAGCTAGCCGATACTTTGTCAAATTTATCACTTATGCTAAAAAACACCATTCATACTTATCATTTGTAAAATCTTTGTAGAAGCTGTGAGAAGTCAATTGCGCTTGTAGCATTGACAAGTTGTAAGAGAGTAGTACTCTCAAACTGTGTAAGTAAGTGAGTAAGTAAGTTAGTGGAGAGCCCCTCAAGTCCAAGTTGGATTGAGGAGAGTGGATGTAGGACAGTTGGTCCGAACCACTATAAATCCCCTGTGTCTCTTCATATTTCTTTCTGTTCTTATTTGTGCACATCACCTAAAAACTGATTTTCATTAAAAACGTTTCCGCACTATACACAGCGCACTATTTTCAAAATTCAGACTACCTCAAGTAGTCTGCTGATTTTCTGAATAAACCAGTAAAATTGAAAAAGGTTTTTGAATCCTTACAAGTCTATTCAACCCCCCCCCTTCTAGACTTGTTCAAGTGTATTCTTCCCAAAAAAACCTGCCTTTGGGACCAACAAGTGGTATCAGAGCTGTGTGTCCAAAAGACCACAGCCTGAGAAAGCTTTTGGTGGTCACCTGGACAGATCCCTGAAAATCTGTTTTTAGAAAATTCTGTGTACCTTTTATCTAACCACTTGCAGATATGTCTTCCTACAAAAAGAGTGGATCCAAGACAAGGAAGTTGCCTGAATTCTCCTTAGAGGATTATGATTACTGGAAATTCAGAATGGAGAATCACCTTGGAGCCATTCATGATCGGATGTTAGATGTTCTGGAGGAAGGGCCAATCAAGTTCTTCTGGGAAGGAATAAGTGATGGCAAGACTCCAGAAGCTGAAATCAGTGAAAGAAGGAAGACAGAGAAGAAGAAGAGTGAACTAAACGATGCTGAAAGGAAACTCTTCAACCTCGATCAAGTGGCCAGAACATAAATCATTGAGACACTCTCCAAAGAATATATAGAGAAAATCAAGACGTGCAGAACTGCTAAGGAGATATGGGAGAAACTCTCCTTGATGTGTGAAGGGACATATCAAATCAAAGAGAACAAGCTTCAAGCTGTTCTACATACCTTTGACACATTTAAAATGAAAGCTGATGAAACCATTGATCAGCTAGATATGAGGCTGACAAACATACTGAATAAGGCAAGCTCCTTAGGAAAGGATTACTCGGAGAAAGAGATTAATAACAAAATTCTGAGATCTCTTACTCTTAGATGGAGAGTGAAGGTGACAGTAATTAAAAAGACAAAGAATTTATCTGAGATGAGTCATCATACTTTGCTATCTCATCTGAAGGCACATGAGTTCGATATCCAAGAAGAAGATCAAGAAGATGAGACTCCAACTTCATCAGCCACAAAGAATGCTGCTTTCTCTGCTGCAGCTGATAGTCAAGAGAAGTCCTCTGCTCCAGAGGACATGAGCTTAAAGGAGCAACTTGCTTTATTGACCAAGAAGTTTGACAAGATGTCAAACAAGTTTCAGAAGTATAGATCTCATTGGAAGAAGAATAAGAGTGATTCTTCCAGAAGATACCAGAAGTCATCTGATGCCAGAAGACCATCAGATGAACAGGAGACCAGATATAAGTCTCCAGAGAGAAGGAGGGAACCAAGTCCCAGAAGAGGAGGAGATGGTGTCTGTTTCACTTGCAACAAGCCAGGACATCTCAGTTATGATTGTCCTCAACTTACCCCAAGGGAGAGAGAAGAGAAGAGGATCAAGAGAGATCGCAGGTTCGCTGATAAGAGAGCTCTGCTGGCAGAGGAGGAGAAGCAGGATATCAGCTCATCCTTGTCCTCATCTGATTTTGAATCAGAGGATGATATTTGCCTTATGGCTAAGGTGGAAGAGGTAAATTCTCCTACCCCCTCTGTTAGCTCATCTTGCTCCTCTACCTATTCTATGGAGTCAGATATACACAAGTTGTTATCTGATCTCCAATCCTCCTTAAAAGTTTGTTCTAAGCTGGAAGAGGAGAACTCAAGTCTGAAAGCTGAAGTTTTAAGCTTGAGACAAGATCTGGAAAGTGCTAGACTACCAGTGATATCCTATGACTCACAAGCTAACAAGTCTGCTAACTTAATAGCAAAATGTGAAGAACAGGAGAAGCTGATAGAAAAGCTACTTTCTGAGAACACTGTCTTAAGTGAAGAACATAATCTGCTGACAGCTAAGTTCGATGAACTCTTCAAGCAGAATGAACTGATAACCAAAAATACACAGCAGCTTCAGCTGAAAGTGGATCAGCTGACGAAAGCAAAAAATGTCGTGTCTGAAATAGCTGAATCCTCACAAACTGTGAATGATAAAAGGGGTCTTGGTTATCCCAAACCCAAACCACAAAAGAAGAAGAAAGGTGACAGTGGATTAATTAGGGATCCTCGAAAGGGTAAAGGGCCAGCTGAGCCTGCATCTGGATCAGAAGGGCAGAAGTGCAGAGGGACAGAAAAGGTCCCAGCTGGACAGAAGAGCTCCAAAGCTCAGAAGTCTGCTGGTGATCAAAAGGTTTCAACAGAGCAGAAGAGTACTAAAACTCAGAAGCCTGCTGACAACTAACATAAGTCCAAAGCTCAGAAGTCTCGAGATCAGAAGAGGAATCCAAGTCATAGCTCAGCTAAGACAAGGAGACCTCAGCAGAATCAGCAGAGGAATGATAAGCCTGGGTCATCTCAGCAGAGTAAACCCAAGAGAAACAGACCTCAGCCCTGGGTTACTTTTAATGTAACCAAAGTAGGCAAGCCTTCACCAGCTAAAGTTTATGAGTCATTCGGAGGCTCAAGCCGAAATTATCCTTTTAAGCAACCCACCTATAAACCTGTTGTTATCACTCATCGCCCCAGAAAAGATCCTCTGAGGGAGATGATTTTTGTGGACAAATATGGTAGAAGGTTGAGATCTCTTAAACCTCATAAGGATGATCTCTACCTGTGGATCCAGAAAGTCGATACTAACCAATCAGGACCCAAAGATAGGGTACCTAAAGCCTGAGTTTTAATTTCAGGTTAACTCTAGCCCTATAGAAAGAGGAGAAGCCAAGGGTCATGTCTGGTACATTGATAGCGGTTGCTCGAAGCACATGACTTTTGAGAAGTATCTTCTCCAGAACTTTGTAACGCTGGATGGGCCTAGAGTTGTGTTCGGTGACAACAATTTTGGAATCACCAGAGGAGTTGGCACTCTGCTGATCAAAGGAACAAGTGTTGAAGAAGTCTACTATGTAGAAGGGCTCATGCACAATCTTCTGTCTGTATCCCAATTCTGTGACAAGGGATATTCAGTAAGATTCTCTAAGAACTCTTGTCTTGTTATTAATGATTTAAATGAGCAGGTGATACTAACTGGCCTCAGAAGAGGTAATATGTATCTTGCAGATTTTGCAAGCTGTCCAGCTGACTCTTGTTTGGTTGCTAAAAGCTCATTAGAGATCAGCTGGCTCTGGCACAAGAGGTTAGGTCATCTGAACTTCAAGACTCTCAACAAGGTTGCAAGCAAGGGTCTAGTCAGAGGTCTACCAAATGAGGTGTTTGCATCTGAGCAAAAGTGTAATGCCTGTCAGAAAGGAAAGCAGACTAAAGCCTCATTCAAAGATGTGCAGAGTACTTCAACAACAAAAGCACTCCAGCTGCTTCATATGGACTTGTTTGGACCTGTCTCACCTCTTAGTTTCAGTGGAAGAAAGTACACACTGGTGATTGTTGATAACTATACAAGATTCACTTGGGTAGTGTTCTTGTTCAAGAAGAATGAGACTATGGTCAAGATGCTGGAGTTGTTCAAGAGGATTCAGAAGGAGCTGGACCTCAGCATAGTCAGAATCAGAAGTGATAAAGGTACTGAGTTTCTTAACTCTGTTATTTCTGACTATTGCAGGGATAATGGTATTCAGCATGAGACATCAGCTGCCAGAACACCTCAGCAGAATGGGTTAGCTGAGAGGAGAAACAGAACCCTCAAGGAGGCAGCAAGAACTATGTTAGCTGAATATCAGACTCCTCAAAGGTTTTGGGCAGAAGCCATCAATACTGCATGCTTCATCCAAAATAGGTGTCTACGAGTCAAGAGACATGGGAAGACTCCTTATGAAATGTACAAAGGTAAAACTCCTAACCTTTCCTCTGTCCATACTTTTGGGTGTAGGTGTTTCATCCATGACAATGGAAAGACTAAGTTAAAGACTTTTGATGCTAAGGTTGCTGAAGGAATATTCTTAGGATATTCTGGAAGTAGCAAAGCCTATAGAGTCTTTAATAAAGTCTCTCTCTGTGTGGAGGAGACACCCCATGTTGTATTTGATGAATCTTTTCATGAGTACAACAAGGAGAAGCTAGCAGAAGAGGTGGATCAGCTGAATCTGTCAGAAAAGCCAGATCTGATTAAGGTGGTAGTACCAAGGATAGAATCAGACTCAGATTCAGATGATGAGCCCAAGTCAGCTGATAAATCCTCATCAGCACCAGATGATGGTACTTCGACTCCTGACACTAACCAAGGGGGAATTTCAGACAAGACCCAAGAGGAGCAGACTATGGCACCTCAAAGGGGCAAGAAGACATTGTCTGATTTCCAAGCTGAAAAGATTCTAGGAGATCCAAGTGTAGGTGTTCAGACCAGAAGAAAGCTAAACTTGGGTGCTCAATTCAGCTGTTATGTGTCTCTGATAGAACCCAAAAATATCCATGAAGCTCTTGAAGACCCAAACTAGATTGTAGCTATGCAAGAGGAGCTGAATCAGTTTGCAAGACAAGAAGTTTGGACTCTAGTGGAGAGGCCCAAACATCAAAAGGTCATAGGTACTAAGTGGGTATTCAAGAACAAAAAGGATGAAAATGATGTAGTAGTTAGAAACAAGGCAAGGCTAGTAGCACAGGGGTATTCACAGTCAGAGGGGATTGACTATGATGAGACATTTGCTCCTGTGGCAAGACTAGAAGCCATTAGATTGTTTCTAGCCTATGCTGTTTTCAAATGGTTCAAAGTCTATCAGATGGATGTCAAGTCAGCTTTTCTGAATGGAATCCTGGCAGAAGAGGTTTATGTGGAACAGCCACCAGGATTTGAGATTGGGAACAAGGTTTATAGGTTGCAGAAAGCTTTATATGGACTAAAGCAGGCACCTAGAGCCTGGTATGATACTCTATCACAGTTCCTACTGGATAGTGGATTCAGTAAAGGAAAGATAGACAAAACCTTGTTTAGAAAGGAAGACGGAGATGATATCCTCTTAGTGCAGATATATGTGGATGATATCATCTTTGGCTCCCCCAACAAACTGATGTGTGATGAGTTCAGCAAGCTGATGACCAGCAAGTTTGAAATGTCCATGATAGGGGAGATGACTTATTTCCTTGGACTGCAGGTAAAGCAAATGTCCAATGGAACGTTCATTAGCCAAGCTAAGTATGCCAAGAATTTGATAGAAAAGTTTGGAATCAGTAGCAGCAGAGAAGCTAAGATTCCAATGATGGCAAACTTTAGCATGGATCCAGATGAGGCTGGTGAGAAAGTGGATCAGACACAATATAGGGGACTTATTGGTTCTCTGATGTATCTCACTGCCAGCAGACCTGATATCAGCTTTGCAGTAGGGGTGTGTGCAAGGTTTCAGGCAAATCCTAAGAAAGCTCATCTGGAAGCAGCAAAGAAGATTGTAAAGTATTTGAAGGGTACTTACAATCTAGGCCTCTGGTACCCAGCTGATGACAATTTTCAGCTGAGTGGGTATTCAGATTCTGACTATGGAGGGTGCAAGATTGATAGGAAATCAACTTCTGGCACATGTCAGTTTCTAGGAAGTAAGCTGATATCTTGGTTCTCCAAGAAACAGACTTCAGTAGCTACTTCCACAACAGAGGCAGAGTACATGGCTACTGGTAGTTGCTGTTCTCAGCTGCTCTGGATCAGACAACAGCTGAGGGACTACCATGTGATTACAGAAGAGATACCCATTTTCTGTGATAGCACAAGTGCAATAGCCATTACTCAGAATCCTGTTCTCCATACTAGATGCAAGCATGTGGACATAAGACATCATTTTCTTCGGGATCATGCTGAGAAATGAGATATCAGGATGGAGACGATTCATACGGAGAAGCAGAGAGCAGATGTGCTTACCAAACCCTTAGCAGAGGTAAGATTCAGAGAATTAGTAGCAGAGTTAGGAATGATAGATGGAGGAGTAGCCCTTTAGAAAGAAAGTTTTTGGTTAAAAGGGTAGTCAGCTAGTACCCAGCTGAGGACTATTCTGCTGAAGTAATCAGCTGATCCTCACAACAGCTGATCTGGTATGTCTACTTATTCTTTCCTTTCTTTTCTCTATCTTGTTATGTCTAACTTGATACAGGGATAAGTTATGAAAGTCAGACAAGGCCACTTTGCTTCAGCTGGTTCATATCAGCTGACATTAAAGACCCAAATGAGCAGAAAAGATTTTCATAAGGATCGCTCTTATCAGCTGATTTTGCCACGTCAACATCTCGATAAGTATTTCTATGATCTTTATGTC
>JAPKLY010003863.1:623-16841 GCA_026898435.1 Prunella vulgaris
GTTAATATTTCTCTATTTTTGTTTTTATTAGAAATTATTTTTGTTCCCTTGACATTTAATTGTAAGTTAATTTTGGAAATATTAATAGTCAATGGAATTACTCATTGTTTCGTAATATTTTGAAAATTTTAATTCATATGAATATATTGATTTTTTTTTTTTGAAAATAAATAATTCAATTTGAAATATTCTTTTTTAAAATAAATAAATAGTTTAATTTGAAATTAATAATATATATAATTTTAAAATGAGTAATTAGTGGAATTTAGTTGACCGAGGTTTATGGATGGTGGTTAATATTCTTTAATTATTAAAAATATCTTTTTAAGATGAAAAATAAAAATATATAGAAATATGGAGTGATGAAATAGATGGAGAAATTTGTGAATTAAGAAGAAGATGGATAAACAAGTAACGGACAACGGTTATTCATATTTTATTTTAAAAAATATAAATTATGAGAAAATTAGAAAGTTATGTAGGAAGCATTGTATTAAGATAATAGGAGATTTTAATATTATTTAAATACGAATAATCATATTTAAAATAAAAAATAAGTATTTTTAAATAAAATTATATAATCTTCAATATTAAGGGCTAAATGACTATTATCGAGAAATTAAAAAGATAAAGGACTAAATCTGGACTTAAACAAAATTACATGATCATTTTTTATATTTTCTCTTGGAACAGAAGTAAATTCCGGCCATTTTCTTTAATTCCGGCAGAAAGGACCATTTTTTATAACAAAAGGACTATAATCGAGAAATTAAAAAGATAAAGGACTAAATCTGAACTCAAACAAAGTTACATGACCATTTTTGATATTTTCTCACTAATACACCCCTTAAATATTTATTCTTACTTGCTCGTTTGCCCATATAGAACTCGATAGACCATTAATACATTAATAGAAGTATAATTTATTATAAAATTTTAATATATTAATTCAAATTCTTTAATAATTATTAGGAGCGTTTGTCTTGTTTATAAATCATATTAACTATCTTTCACAGGTTGTAGTCATTTTTTTCTCTCACCCAATTGAAGGAGCAACGTTCAGATGGAGGAATTCTCTAACTTTCTAACCATTTGAACCAATTTATAAAAAAAAAAAATTTTTTAAAAAAACCGATAGATAAATGTTAAAAAAAAAAAACCCCCTTTCTCAATCATATGTTCGAATGGATGGAGGGGGGAATTTGTGTAAATATAATGACATTGTGAATGTGAAATTTATGAGTAATTTTTTTATTAATTAAGTGTAAAGATTCATATAAAATGCCCTAACAAAATAAATATTCAATTTTTTATAGAATAGACACTACTTCGTGATACGATGTATTATTTGGTCAATATAATTTGATCGAACTAATACGCACTCACTAGAAATAGGATTTGGATCCCCTCCTGTACAGGATGGTCCTGTGCAGGAGAAGGATCCTTGGATCCAAGATTGAAAATATCGGTATCGATGAAAATATCGAGGTCTTAAATTTATGAAAATATCAATATCAGTAAATTTAAAAATTATAAAAAATTTAAAAGCAAACATTTAATACATAAATTTAACAAAAGAATTTAAATTTTTTTACAGTTGTAACAAATATATATACATACACTATTTTTTTGGAGTTTTTCAAGAAAGTCATCGATATTTCCTCGATATCTTTCGATATTTCCTCGAAATCTTTCGATATTTACTCGATATCTAACGATATTTGATTTAATTTGTGAAAAAAATAAGCGATATCGATATTACAGACAGATATTTACCGATATTTTTTATTTTTTTAATGAATATTATGGAAATATCGTTTTCATCCAATATCGATATCGGTGACTACAAAAAATGAATATATCAGAAATATATCGGGGAAATATTGGAATATTTTCATCCTTGCTTGGATCACACATATCATCAATTTTGACAACTGGGAAAGTCCTAATAGTATTATTAAACATATTACTAAATGAATATAATGACTGATATCAACTTCATACAAGAGTCCGCATGTGTTTTTTTTTCCCTGTTTGCTCCAAACACACGAGGCATCCCAGAAAGGGAAGAGAGTTAATTTGCCTTGTCTCATTTCCTCTGCTCAAGTTAGACCTAATATAACAAAAACATTGAGATTGTTCACTATCTAAATCAATAAAACAGCATTACAGAAAACTCGAGGGCGAAGGATCATCCTCCGATGCTTCATTTGTGTTTTATTTGTAAATTTCTCTTTACATGCTTAATTGCTGCTCCTACATCCTTGCAAGATAGAACAAAGCTCTCTGCAATCTCATTTTCCGGAGTTGAAAAATCATACCTGCAGACGAGAGACGAGCCTTCTCAAGTAGGCGATATTTATTTCTTCACTTTCAGGTTTCTTTTTTTGTCAAGGTATTGGATTGGCTGACCTAATTGGTTCTTCACAACCATTGAACATAGTGCAGGAGGCCATGCTTGGTGGACACTCCTGAATTGGAAATGCAGCTACTCTACCAAGTGCTGTACAGAACTCTTCATGATCTAATGGCTTCTTATACACCAATTTGTCGTTTAGACTCCCGACTACCTGCAATCTCTTTCTCTGCACCTCATCTTTTACTCTCTACAACAAAATCATAAACCATATGTAAAGATAGCAATTTTTACATCTCCAGGCATGTAGGGTACTCAAACTTGACAGAAAATTAGATTCTGAATCCGAACATAACATGTAGAGGACTGTGAAAGAGTGTATAGTGCGTGTACATGAAAATGAAGAAAGCGAGCAGCATTCACAAGTTCATAACGAGCACATTTGACATGATAATTTGCATTAGAAGGTTTTTAAGCTAAAGTCACAAGAACTCCATTAGCTAAACTACACGAACTTCATATTTTGGCAGAACATTTCACAGCTTCTATACCGATATCATTGCCTTCCCTAAAACGCGCAATCAGCAGGGATTTTCGTAGATTCCAAGTCCATAAACATTAACCTCTCCATGGAACCAAAAGTGCTCATTCAGCATTTAACTAATAATAGTATCACTCACACAAATTGAAGAAAATTTATATTTATACAAGAGCAAGTTATCTGCATAAGCAATTCAAACAGTTGATCTGCAAACACTTATCAGTTATGACACAGTTCACTGCCAGATTATGCAAACTACAAACAACTTTTCAATTCACAATTCGTATTTCAGCAGCAGGACAAGACATGCAACAAATGCAAGAGCAAAACATTCAAACAGAGAATCCAAAATATACTGAATCAAAAAGAGATCAATTTTTTTGGCCAACCTGCAACAATCTCAGATCAAACATAGGAAGACCGATTTCTCTCACGGTAAGCGACCCGAAAAAGTTCCCTAACAAGGCGGCGTCCGGCACGGTCAGGCCATGTGCAAGTCCGGCGACCAGCCCGCCGAGAAAACTATCTCCGGCTCCCGTTGGATCCACCTGTGCAATCGGAAAAGGAGCAATCTGCTGCTCTAAATTCCTATAATAAATCGTGCACCCATCTTTCCCATTGGTCACCACCACGCAGCACTCCTTCTTCGCCTCCTCCACGCCGATGTACGGCGCCTCATCCGAAGAGGCTTTCAGAAATCCAATTCTTGGAATCAAGTGATCGAAACCCGAATCTTTTAAGTGAACAAGATTTACTATTCCGGTTACAGGATCGAAAACCCTAAGTAAAGCTTGAACGTCAACGAAAACCGTATCACAAATATCAAGCATTTTCTCGAGGGTCTCCGGCAGGATTTCTCCGGCGACACCGACGGCCAAGCCGAAATCGAACCGCCGCGAATGGGGTAGATCAGAGGGAGTGATGGGGTCGCAAGCGTGGACGCGTTTGAGGACGCGATCCTGGCGCTGCACTTGCGACGAGAAATGGGCGTGAAAAACGGTTGTGTTGGAAGAGAGAGAGACAAGTGGCGCGTGGGTGACGACGTAAGAGAAATCGGAACCCACTTTAGAGACGAAAGTGGAAGAGAGAGAAAAACCCTCTAGTACGGCGGAAATGAAGGCGGCGGCGCCGCCGAGGGATTCGGCCAACACGACGTCGTCCTTCATCAAAACATCGTGGCAATAGTTGCCGACAACAAGGCACGACGCGGGTCTATTTTCGATCATAGTTTTCTCAGAATTGGGTTGTTCAATGAAGTAGGATCGCGTGAGACGCCATTGAAATGCAACTGGGGATGCAGACAAAAATGGGTTGGCGATTGGTCGCCACACGTGGAGGAACGCAGCAGCAGCAAAAGATTGGAAACTGTGCTGCTTTCTAGAGAGAGAAAAATGGGCGTTTGTGGGGAGGAGAGGCCTGCATTATTCTGCAAACCTCTATAAAGTGATTATTGATTCTGTTTTCCATTATCAAGTTTGCATTCACTACAATTTATTCAGAAACAGATGTCTGCGTGAAATTGAGTAGCTTAAGATTTAGGTTTAAATTGTTGGATGCAAAATTTTGACTATTGAAGTTGGGGATCTTTTTCACGTGAAATATATGATGTGACATTTATGTTATAAAATATTCACTCCACCTCTATTTTGCTCATTTGCCATTTTCATCACTTCAATTATATGTTTTCATATTTTTTTTAAAAAATTACTATTTATTCTTTTATTATTATTTTTATTATTTTTATTACTTCTTTACTTTTTTTCATTACATCACTTATATTTTTTCACTTTTACCTTAATCTTTGTGCCCAAAAGCAACGAGCAATTTATATCGGGACGGAGAATGTATTATTTATTGTGGACATTACTAATTAGATAAGCTTATTGGACATTTGACCTAATGGTCTTTAGGTTAGATAGAATTGTATTCTCTATAAATATAAGTGTAATCATGATGTATTGTACACTGTACCATTTACTGTAATATCAGTTATAATCTCCTGATTTGGTCATCCCCAGACGTAGTCATATGTGACGAACTGGGTTACCAAATTTCATGTTCATTTTATTTGTTGTTTTAATATTATAACACGTTATCAACACGAGTGCTACGACCAACTGATCAACGGACTCAATAGGAACGGATTCAGAATCATACGAGTGCTCAACCAGGATCGATTGGATTTCAGATTCTACATATTTTTCATAGGACCATCTGTAAGTATGGTACATATATTGTGAATGGTATGCCCATTGATTTATGTGTTTAATGTGCTCCCCCTTAATGTTTGTTTTTTGATCGAGAATACTTAGTGCATGTTTGCAATCTCTAGTAGAATTGAAAAAGTGATATTAAGTAATTTTAGTAGGAAAATAAAAAATAAGGAGTGTTTTAAACTTAGGTGGTTTTGTAAAATGATTAAGAAAAATGTGTTTGCAAAAGAAGTGCTTCTAAAAAGAGTATTGAGTATTATTTTATTGGGGAATGTGTAGAAGTGCTTAACTAGAAGTTAAAAGCTAAAAATTGTTGCTTGACCAAAAGTAATAATAAGCACTTAAAATAATTATTGAAAACATGTTTTAAGTGCTTCTTTTTAAAAAATAAGCACTTTTACTTTTTATGTTGAGTTTGCAAACAAGCACTTAGTAGTTCCCGTGAAGCTGTGCAATCTAATTGAAGCTCAGATACATATAGGCGTATAAGTATCATATATTTATAGCTGGATTTTTCTTTCTTTCTGATTTTTAATCATGCCTTTGCAAATAATGTCACTTATTAAGCAACTTTAATCATAAAGGATTTTGATAATTATTGCATAGCACTAGAAATTAAAGTGGAACATTCGGTTCCTCATGTTCATACTCAAAATGGTCTAGATGAATCATTAATCAGACGTCTCAAATTAATTGCTAGACCATTACTACAAAATACCAACTTACTCATTTCATGTTGGGGGCATGCAATTTTACATGCATCATCCTTTATTCAAATCCGAGCAACTGCATATCATGATTACTCCATTTTACAACTAGTGCACGAGAAAGAACCTAACATTTCCAATCTGCGTACATTTGGTTGTGCAGTGTATATTCTCATACCACCTACAAAGCATCGTCAATGGGCCCACAAAGAAAACTAGGTATATACATTGGTTATGTATCTCCTTCTATCATAAAATACCTAGAACCTTTGACTGAGGATCAGTTCATGGCCCGGTTCACTGACTGCACATTTGATGAAGATCATTTTCCGGCATAAAAGGGAGATAAACATTCAAAATCAAATGAATGCCGTAAAATTACATGGAATGTAAATGATCTTCAATACTTAGATCCATGCACTAGTCAATCTGAACTTGAATTTCAAAAGATAATAAACTTGCAATATTTAGCAAGTAACCTGCCAGACGCATTTACTAATCATAAAGTAGTGACTAAATCGCATATACCCGCTGTAAATGCGCCACAAAGGGTACAAATCTCATTGAGATCAAATATTGATACCCCCATACGCCTGAAGCGTAAAGGAAATCTTAACACAAACGAATTAAACTCACGAAAAAATAAAGCTAGCAAACATATTGAGTCACCCTTGAAATCTCCTGAAGAGATTCGTCCTGAATATGAGAACCCTAGTAAAAATACACGTGCACAAACAAATAATGATACTAGGATTGCGGAACCACCAGACTAAAATATTTTGGGAAATGAAGAGGATCTGGTTGATGTAAATATTGAAGTTTCAATGAACTTCATAAATACAGGAGAAACTTATAATAGAAACCAAGACATGTCTTGAGATATCTTCAAGGTTCACAAGATCTTGGTTTATTTTATCAAAGAAACCAAGACAAAACACTAGTAAGTTACTCAGATGCTGGTGTTGATAGGCGAACTTAATCCAAGGGATCAACACAGGGAAGCTCGACGAGGTAGGTGAGAACCTCGCCGACGTTCCCTATGGGCCAGAGCCAATGACTGATGGCACCAGGAGAGGGGGGCATAGGCGAGCTTCCTCATTAAGAAGGAAGCTCGCCCCTATCCGAGGAGACCAAGCAAGAGTCCACCATTGCACCGTCCCCGAAATAAGCACAAGGCATTGAAGCTCGCCCGGAAGCTCGCCGAGGTTAGAGGCGATAGGCAACGTGTGTAGGGGGCAAATAGATATGTAGTAGGACAAAGCTTTGTAAAGGTAGCATTGTGAGAGACCAAGGCGAGGGTTACGAACCTTCGTCAACACCAGAAGCCAAATAGGCTCACAAGGTGTCACCTCACACTTGCACACCTATAAATAGGGTCTTTCTTGTACTATTACTGACAACTTAATCATAATACACTTTACTTTCTCTCTCTAAACTCTCCACTTTCTCTCTCTATATTATCTATCCAAGAACACAATTCTTGGATTATTGTTTGGTAGAATTAATACGTTATAATAGCCACATAAAGAACATCATTAGTAAATTCTATCAACAATTTGGCGCTAGAAGGAGGGTCTTAACCCAAAAAATTCAAGAGCAAATAGTGAGAGTTGTTTGAAGGTTTGAAGATTTGAAGGTGTTCTTGACCAAAGCTCAAGAATACTTGAAGATACACATATATTCCACTGTTCGGACGAAAACCTAGATTTTCAGATTCATAAATTTTGCCAAAAAGGTTTTCAAACGCACACGTGTATATGAATAAATTGGATTTTGGATAATTCGTTACACGTAAAGCTAAACGAAAACCCTAGCAAATCCACCCTAGCTGGAAGTCAAGAACCTAGGCGGCTTCCCTTACTAACCTCGGCGACCTTCCCCCAACGAAAACCCAAAATGCCTAAGGAACAAACCTCGGTAAATACAAGGAGGTGGAAAGGGGGTGACCAGGCCGAGGGGGAGACCTCGCACCGAGCTCCCCAGAAGAGCAATGCTCCGCGACCTCCCCAGCGGGTTTCGGTTTGCTCAGAATGAGCTGAACCCCGCCTTGAGGGACCTCGCCAACAACCCTGACGAGCTTCAACGCACGATTGCAACCTTGCAGAGGTTGCAACAAAGGCAGCTCAATGAGCTCGCCCTAGTACCTCGGCGAGCTCCAGCCACTGAGGCCAGGGAGCAAACCAGGCCGACCCAGGGCACTCAGACCCAGGGTCAATATAGCGACCTTCACACCGAGCAGGAGGTGAGCTCTGCCCAAGCTCGCCAGCACTGGGAGCGCGCCGGGAAAGCCAAGGTAGTGGAGGAGCCAGCTCCGCACACTGGGCGAGCTTCGGCCTATACCGAAGCATCCACCACCCACCAATCACTGAAAAGGGAGGTCCTCCAAGGCCGATCGAGACCAAGGTGTGGGGAGAATGAACAAACGGTGGCCCCAGCTACGTCCCAGTGGGGAGAGTCGGACCTGCAGCCTCGTAGGTCCGCACACCACCGACTGAGGAAGCCCGCAGCTGATAGGTTGGGCCCAAACGATGGGTGCCAATTCTGACCCGTCACGGAGGGGTCACCCCAAAATGAGGCGCCTCGGGGGGCATGCATCCACGAGGTACAAGACCTTCGAGCAACCTCCACCGGAGGTGACCCGCGACGACGAGCTGGCCACATTGAAGAGGGCCGTCGAAATGCTACAACAGCAAGTAGCAGCCAAATCGGGCGAACCCGATGCCACCACTATCCCCGCATCCCCATTGGCACCTACCATACTCCGAGCACCGGTCCAAAAGAAAATTCACTTCCCGATGATGTCTGCATACGAAGGCGAGTCCGACCCGAAGGTCCACCTGGCCAAGTATGCAGACTACATGATCTCGGTAGGCGCCACCGATGCCACTCAGTGTCGGAACTTCCCGCTGACCCTCGGGGACCGAGCCCACCGCTGGTTCTCATCAATCACCCTGGGGTTGATCCAGTCCTTTGGCCAACTCACGCGGGAGTTCTTGGCCCACTTCTCTGGGTTTGGATCCTACCTCACCCAGAAGCACCGGCTCGCCAACATCCACCAAGGCGAGAATGACTCCGACCAGCAGTATCTGGAGAGGTTTAACAAGATACTACTGGAAGGCGAACCGGTGAGCAAGGACATTAAAATCATCGCGATGATGGCGGGCCTCAAAAAAGGCACCGAACTCTGGAAGGAGATGCACCTAGCATGCCCGAACACCTACACCAAATTTCGGCACAAAGCCGGGGTGTTTGTAGCCATGCAGGAGGCCCTCTAGAAAGAGGTCGGTGCCTCAGAAGAGAAGAAGCCCTACGGGAAAAGTCCGGGGACACATACAAGGCTCCCCGGAACTTGAAAGCATTCGGTGACGGGGACGAGTTCAAGGAGAAGCTCAACCAGGTCCTCACTGTCTCTGTCGACCATATCTTTACTGTGGTCAAAGACAAAGCCTTGTTGGAGGAGCCAAGGAGGATCCATCAGGACCGCTCGAAGCTCAACCCCAACAAGTACTGTGCCTATCACCAGTCGATCGGCCACTTCACCAGCGAATGCCGAGACCTCCTCAAACAACTATGGAAATTTTACGAGGATGGGAAGCTGGCCAAGTTCGTGAAGAAGGCACCCGCAAAGAGGCCCAGGTTCGAGAGGAGGGAAGCCTCCGACGATGAAGAAGAGGACGCGGGCCAACGTGGTCCTCAAAATAGGCGAAGGGCACCCCCCAACCTCAACAGAACCTGGAACCTACCCGAGAATTCCTGGTTCTCGAAGAAAAAGTCGGAGCTGCCGGAGGTCTCCAAGATGGAAGACCTTCCATTTCCAAAAGACAAAGGAAGACCGAAATCTGGGCCGTAAATCAAGTCCAGGAAGGCAGCTCCGGCTCCAGGCCCATCACACAACTCACCGATGAGCTAACATTCTCTTCAGCGGACCTGGAAGGGGTACTGATGCCCCACAACGACTCGTTGGTGATAACCACCAATATCATGAACGTCCGAGTTTACAGGCTACTTGTGGACACCGGCGCTTTCACCAACATTCTCTTCAAATCCACCTTAGATGCCTTAGGTGATTTTGAGTCGTACTTAGAACCTAGCAATGCTAGGATAGTGGGGTTCGGAGAAGCTATAACCGTCCCCTTAGGTAGTATTAGGTTGAGCGTCCAGCTTGTATCGGCTGAGGACCCGGAGCGGAGACTGACTAGGTTAATTGATTTCCTTGTTGTCGACCAGCAGTCCTCCTACAATGGGTTCCTCTGCCGCCCCTTTTTCAATGAATTCAAAGTGGCGTGTTCAACCTACTACTACTGTATAAAATTCCCAACTCCAAAAGGTGCCGGAACCATAAAAGGTGACCAGAAAAAGGCCCGTGAGTGTTTACTCCAAATCAAAGACGGCCAGGTCAAGAAATCTGTAACGCAGGTTCAAATTCTCGAGGAAGATGTACAGATCCCGGCAGACGAGCCAAACATCCTAGACATCATCTCAACGGAAACCGAAATGATGGAGGTAGGCGACCTGCCGGAGGTTGACCAAGTCTCAGAACCTGCGCAAGACACACAGCCGGCACCAATGGAGGGAGTGGTGGAGACCCAGAATAATCAAGTGCAGTAACCTGAGCAGGATTCGCAGCCCGCACCTATGGAAGTGAACGAGGTTACCCGAGGTGGAGAACCTGTGGGAGATCAAGAACCAGTGTGAATGGATGTTGATCCAGTGCCCCAGGTTGCAGAACCCCCCAAGTCGGGGAACCACCAGAAATGCTGACAGTTGATGAACCTCCCCAAGTTGAAAGCAAAACTGATGTCCTCGGCCACGCCTAGGTTATGAACCTGCGCAGATATCACAAGAGGAGTGGGATGAGTTCATCAGTGATCCAAGGTGGAAGAGCCAAAAGAGGAAAGTCACTCCCATGGTGGAATTGACGGCACTCCCGGTGAACCCGGAAAGGGACTTGGAACTTTTCATAGGTTCCGAGTTGCCAGAACCGTATCGGTCGAGGATGGAGCTATTTCTGATATCCAACTTGGACGTGTTTGTCTGGTCCCATGAAGACATCACCGACTCAACATAGATCCGACAAGGAGGCCCGTCTGCCAAAAGCGAATGAAGTATGGACTAGATAAGTATGCGGCCCTAACTACCAAAATTGGGAAGCTGTTGGACAACAAGCTCATCAAGGAAGCCTTATGTCCGCAGTGGGTCGCGAACCCCGTCCTGGTAAAGAAACACAACGGAACGTGGAGACTATGTATCTACTTCACGGACCTAAACAAGGCATGCCCGAAGGACAACTTCCCACTACCCCACATTGATCAGCTTGTAGATAGCACCGCGGGCCACGAGATGATGACATTAATGGATGCTTTCGCGGGCTATCACCAGATAGCATTGCACCCAGATGACCAGGAACATACGGCGTTCTACACCAACAAAAACATGTATTGCTGGGAGAGGATGCTGTTCGGACTTATCAACGCCGGAGCAACCTACCAAAGGTTGGTGAATAAAATGTTTGACCAACACATTGGTGAATCTATGGAGGTGTACGTGGACGACATAGTTGTCAAGAGTTTGAGAAAGGAGGATCACCTTGACCACCTAAAACAAACCTTCGACATACTACGCCACTCAGCTGATGTGCAGGTTTGCTGGTGTACCCCTCAGCTGATCTTCTGGACCTCGTCTGGAAACTCTTGATCCTTGGTCCTTGTCTTGTCTGCAACTTGCTCAACTGATCAGCTGATCTTCTGATATAAGCTGATCTGTCTCTCCTGATATACTCCTCTTAGTACTCCAGTGTCAGCTACTCAAATCTTCTGTCTTCTAGAATCGACTAAGCCTTCTTTTCCATGATAGCTTCGGATCTTCTAGGCAGCAAGATTGATTCCCCCTTACTCGAACCTATCTAATCCTAACTACTCATCAGCTGACTAACAGGATCAGCTGGTCCTATTACAAGCTGATTTCATCCATGACAATGGAAAGACTAAGTTAAAGACTTTTGATGCTAAGGTTGCTGAAGGAATATTCTTAGGATATTCTGGAAGTAGCAAAGCCTATAGAGTCTTTAATAAAGTCTCTCTATGTGTGGAGGAGACACCCCATGTTGTATTTGATGAATCTTTTCATGAGTACAACAAGGAGAAGCTAGCAGATGAGGTGGATCAGCTGAATCTGTCAGACAAGCCAGATCTGATTAAGGTAGTGGTACCTAGGATAGAATCAGACTCAGATTCTGATGATGAGCCCAAACCAGCTGATAAGCCCTCATCAGCACCAGATGATGGCACATTGACTCCTGACACTAACAAAGGGGGAATTTCAGACAAAACCCAAGAGGAGCAGACTATGGCACCTCAAAGGGGCAAGAAGACATTGTCTGATTTCCCAACTGAATAGATTCTAGAAGATCCAAGTGTAGGTGTTCAGACCAGAAGAAAGCTAAACTTGGGTGCTCAATTCAGCTGTTATGTGTCTCTGATAGAACCCAAGAATTGCAAGACAAGAAGTTTGGACTCTAGTGGAGAGGCCCAAACATCAGAAGGTCATAGGCACTAAGTGGGTATTTAAGAACAAAAAGGATGAAAATGATGTAGTGGTCAGAAACAAGGCAAGGCTAGTAGCCCAGGGGTATTCAAAGTCAGAGGGGATTGACTATGATGAGACATTTGCTCCTGTGGCAAGACTAGAAGTCATTAGATTGTTTCTGGCCTATGCTGTTTTCAAAGGGTTCAAGGTATATCAGATGGATGTCAAGTCAGCTTTTCTGAATGGAATCCTGGCAGAAGAGGTTTATGTGGAACAGCCACCAGGATTTGAGATTGGGAACAAGGTTTATAGGTTGCAGAAAGCTATATATGGACTAAAGCAGGCACCTAGAGCTTGGTATGATACTCTATCACAGTTCCTACTGGACAGTGGATTCAGTAAAGGAAAGATAGACAAAACCTTGTTCAGAAAGGAAGATGGAGATGATATTCTCTTAGTACAGATCTATGTAGATGATATCATTTTTGGCTCCCCCAACAAACTGATGTGTGATCAGTTTAGCAAGCTGATGACCAGCAAGTTTGAAATGTCCATGATGGGGGAGATGACTTATTTCCTTGGACTGCAGGTGAAGCAGATGTCCAATGGAACTTTCATTAGCCAAGCTAAGTATGCCAAGAATTTGATAGAAAAGTTTGGAGTCAGTAGCAGCAGAGAAGCTAAGATTCCAATGATGGCAAACTTTAGCATGGATCCAGATGAGGCTGGTGAGAAAGTGGATCAGACACAATATAGGGGACTTATTGGTTCTCTGCTGTATCTTACTGCCAGCAGACCTGATATCAGCTTTGCAGTAGGGGTGTGTGCAAGGTTCCAGGCAAATCCTAAGAAATCTCATCTGGAAGCAACAAAGAAGATTGTAAAGTATTTGAAGGGTACTTACAATCTAGGCCTCTGGTACCCAGCTGATGACAACTTTCAGCTGAGTGGGTACTCAGACTCTGACTATGGAGGGTGCAAGATTGATAGGAAATCAACCTCTGGCACATGTCAGTTTCTGGGAAGTAAGCTGATAGCTTGGTTCTCCAAGAAGCAGACTTCAGTAGCTATTTCTACAATAGAGGCAGAGTACATGGCTGCTGGTAGCTGCTGTTCTCAGCTGCTCTGGATCAGACAACAGCTGAGGGACTACCATGTGATCACAGAAGAGATACCCATCTTTTGTGATAGCACAAGTACAATAGCCATTACTCAGAATTCGGTTCTCCATACTATATGCAAGCATGTGGACATAAGACATCATTTTCTTCGAGATCATGCTGAGAAGGGAGATATCAGGATGGAGAAGATTCATACGGAGAAGCAGAGAGAAAATGTGCTTACCAAACCTTTAGCAGAGGTAAGATTTAGAGAATTAGTAGCAGAGTTAGGAATGATAGATGGAGGAGCAGTTCTATAGAAAGAAAGTTTTTGGGTAAACGGGTAGTCAGCTGGTACCCAGCTGAGGACTATTCTACTGAAGTAATCAGCTGATCCTCACATCAGCTGATCTGGTATGTCTTCTCATTCTTTCCTTTCTTTTCTCTATCTTGTTATGTCTAACTTGATACAGGGATAAGTTATGAAAGTCAGACAAGACCACTTTGCTTCAGCTGGTCCATGCCAGCTGACATTAAAGACCCAGATGAGCAGAAAAGATTTTCATGAGGATCGCTCTTATCAGCTGATTTTGCCACGTCAGCTTCTCGATAAGTATTTCTATGATCTTTGTGTCGGTTTTTAAAATTTCATTTTATCTATCAAATCTTTTCAAAAATTAATAAATCCCTAATTTCTAAAATTATTTTAGAAAATTGGCAATCAAATCTTTTCTCTTACGAAAAATTGGGGATTTATTACCTTTTTCAAAATAAGGTTTCAGTTGTAATTAATTTATCACCGCCTAAATTTTCTCAAAAAGCACTTTCATCATTACCTTTTTCAAAAAGGCGAATCTTTTGGGCGGTCAAAACCTTTCGAAACCCTGACACCCACGCATCACCTCCAAAATTCTCAAAGGTCATCCATTTTGGACCTTTGATTTGTGTGATGCAAAATACAAATCTACGATTAAAATTGATCGTTTTTTAATTTTGGAAAAACTGCTCATCTTACTCGATCCCTATATATACCCCTTTAACTTCCTTCTGAAAACCTTCTCCTCCTAAATCTTTCTGCCCGTAGTATTCCTGCATATTATTCTCTGTGCCCTTAATCTCTGTTTTGAGGGTATGGGATCCAAGGCTATGTAAAAATTGTTTAAGGAAAAGATGTACTCAGAGATGTGTGTCGATTTCGACACAACTAGGGTTCCTGAGATTAGAGAAATCCTAAACCTGCTTCAACATCACAATCTCCGAACCTTCATCTCCATGACCCCCCCTGACCATAAAACCCTAAACTTCTATGTCTTTCAATTCCTTCTCAAGGCCCAGTTCAGTTTAAACTCCATCGGCTCCTTGGTTGATGGAAAAGCTGTTGTTATTTCCAAGGATGCAGTTGCTGACCTTTTTAACCTATCCTCCACTGGTGTTCAACCTCACAAATACAAAGAAGCCGACTACTTGGAGACTTTCAAGTTAATGGCCAGGAAGAGTCATAGGGACACCACCACTAATCTGAAGAAGTCAATGTTGAGGAGACGGTTCCGATTTTTGATGGATGTGGTGACCAATGTTATTTTGGCAGAACAGGGGAGTTTGGACGCCATTACCAAACTTCGCCTGAGCGTGGCCCGCATGATTCTTGACGGGGTGCGAGCAGACTGAGTGAGTCTGCTATGGTTCCGCCTGGAACAAGAGTCAAAGGGGTGTGTTGCGAAGGAGGTGGCTGGACAACAGGTTTACAGTTTTAAATCGAAGTGCTCCATGGCTACCAAGATTACTATAATCTTGGATCATCTGCTGCCCCAACACAAGTGGGATGACGATTGGGTTGTTGAGTACAACCACACCAAGTTTCTGAGGGGAAGCAACTTGGATGTCATTGGGCCAGCTAACTCAGATTCCAGAGCTGATCCAGTTGCTGCTGCCCCTGGTCCTTATGCTGGAAAGAAGCAGAAGAGGAAGGCTTCAAAGCCTGCTGGAGGAGGGAAAAAGAAGAAATCAAAGAAAGAAACCACTCCTGTTCAAAGGAAGCCCTCCTTTGATTCTGATGCAGATGATGATACTGTTGTGCTGAGCAGTTTGAAGAAGAAGAAATCTTCAGCAGAGAGGGCTACTCTGCTGGTTGATGAGTCTTCTGATGAAGAAGAAGAGCAAGTAATGGAGGAATCAGTTGAGAGGGCTTGTTCAGATGGGGATTCTGCCTTTGGCTCTGATGGAGAGGAAGAAGAGTCAGAAGAGAGGGAAGCAGCTGAGCCCTCAGTAGCTGAGACAGAGGTTCTTCATTCCTCTGAAGATGTTCCATCAGCAGATACACCTTTAGCTGCCTCTCCCATCAGGTCAGCTTCACCTACTCCCTTCTCTGATCCTTCCCAACACTCCACAACCCCAGCTGATCCTTCACCTTCACAAATCCCAATCGGCAATGAACCAGTGGAGATAGCTACCTCTGGCGAGCCTTCAGCTATTCCCAAACCCTCTCACCCTGAACCCATCAACCTTGATAACCCCAACTCCCCCACAGAAATTGCCAAGAAAGTAAGCCTATCTCACCATCGTTCAAAGGGGCCTCTTGAACGAGGGATGATCATAACCGCCCTAGCCCACATATCCCTTTACATCCCAGAACTTAACCCATTTCCAGCCTATCAAGACATACTTACTGATGGTCTTGCCTGGGCACAAGCAAGAGAAGGGCCAGTTACCTTCTTTCTGGCTTTAATAAAGGAGATGGGAGAAGCAGCATTTACAGAGTGGGAAGAAATTCTGATGG